>JAMKQA010001026.1:0-28115 GCA_024699735.1 Posidonia australis | reverse complement strand
CCCCCCCCCCCCCCCCCCCCCCCCCCCCCCCCCCCCCCCCCCCCCCCCCCCCCCCCCCCCCCCCCCCCCCGGGGATCAAAATTGAGTGGTTGGAATTAGAAGTGTACGATTGTGAGAAGAGAAATTTTGAAAAATAGATAGAAAAGAGAGAGAGAGTCCTTAGGGCAACTGATTCACATGATCAGAAGCTGGTCCTGATGACTCCCACCATGTCAATTAATGTTATAACATCAGTGACCTTGGGGTTGCGCATGTCGCCTATGTGTTTTGCCAATACGTATGGGAGGCGTGTTTGAGTCATGCATTTTGGAATATTTTTGGGTCAGAGGGTAGTAAGCTTTATTCAGGAGATTGGTATCCTATGTAGTGTCTTTTTGATATGTGTGATTGATCAAGGAATAATGTGAAATAGGAGCTTTAAGTAAAATTTATGATTTATAATGGAACATAAATTGGATGGATATACTTTAGTGTTAATTGGGGGAATTGATGATCTTTGGCTTAATTAAATCTTGATGATCATTAGAAATGTGATTTAAACATGATGAGTTTGACTTGGGTCACTTACACACAAGGAGTGCATGCTTATGTGTGAGGTGCAAGTGTAGAATGTATTAAATCAGGTGGGTGTTTATAATGTGGACTTTTGCATGTGTGACTTGGCACTTGTGTGTGTGGTGTATGAGAAGGTTGTGGGGCTATTTAAGGGAAGCCAACCATTCTGTTCTCCAAGAGAACAATGAAAATCAATAGAAACACAAGAAGAAGAAAAAGCGAAGAAGGAAAGAAGAGGAGGAAAAGCGAAAAGGATTGGACTGTGGTCACCATTGCCATCAGCCACGATTTTCATTGCATGGAGAGTTACTGTTGATGAGTGTTGCTGCTATTGTCTTCCCCTTGCATGTGTGGAAAAGATGGAGGAGAAGGTTGTTCGACATTCCATGAAGCTCCATCACCGTGATCAACTTGTGATGATTGTCGATCGAAGCTCCAGAGGTGGTGCAGTGGCTAGCAGAGTAAGAAGTGAGGAGAATTCTTGTATTTAAGTATTGATTCTCCAATAATCTCTTCCTTTACATGTGTTGAGTTCTAATGTTCATGTTGCTTGTTGGGTCATGGCTTGGCATTGGAGGTAGATCACAACCAAAGGAGAGAGTCGATGAAATGTTCAGAGCTCCAAAGAGGTCGTGTCTACAGTAAAAGTTGGATTTGTATGTGTGTCTTCAACCAAGTACACACCTTACCTAGGATTTTTAATAGGATTTTGGTTCATAATTTGATTTGACTATTAGGGTTTTGAAGTTTAATGCTTAATTCCATTGTTGTATGAGCATGTAGTGAATTATTGAAGGTTTTCGATGTAGGTTTGATGGATTTTTTAATACAAGAATGGTTACTTAAAATCAGTTCTACATAACATCATTATTGTATTTTGATTATATCTTGAGTTATAGATGTTGGATTTCAGTATTTTTAGATGCATTAGAAATATAATTCTAAGATCTTTAAACTGGTTTATAACATTAGTAGCTTTAGATGAGTGTAGTGTTCTTAAAAACCTAGCTCTAAATAGTAGTTTTATTTGTCTCTCTGATCAACCTTGTTGCCTTGTTTTATGTATATCTTGAACCATAGTGATTGGAATGCTACAAAATTGGTTTTTTTGCAAAATAGACTTTCAGATATTCAAATTGATATATAATATCATTATGTTTGGATGTATGTAAAGCCTTGAACACATTAATCTTTTTAAAGGATTTTAGTTGAGCCGTTTTTCACATCATATCACCTTATTTTAGATATAACTTGAACCCTAGTTATTGAAGTGCTATGAAACTTGTTTTATGGAAATGATAATTTCAATAGCTTTAAATTGATATATACCATGAGAAATTCTAGATTCATTTAGTGCCTTAGATGTATGAAATTTTGTAGTAGATTTTCTCTACATTTTTGTTTTCAATTTGACCTTGCCTTTTTTATGTATATCTCGAGCTCTAACTATCAAATTTAAGTGAATTTTATTTTGTTGTAAAGTAGACTTCTACACCTTCGAATTGGTAAATAACATTGCCATTTCTAGATAATTTGGTGGTTCGTAAGGTGTGGTTTTCAGTTAGGTATACTCTACTACAATGTTTTCTTTGATTTATAGATTAAAGCTTGAAATTCATGCTTCATGTGTTTGTTGTTGTTTTCTAGTGATTTTCTTGGTATTCCATACAAGATTTATGTCTTAAGGAAGCTTTTATAAAGTCCTCGTGGTTTATAGTACCTTGTGCTGCTCTATGAATGGAGCAGTGGGAGGATAGGCATGTATGTGGGGCACGTGTCCCAAGCACCTTTAACCAGCTCATATTGCAGGCATGTGTTGCCTGTAAGTATGGCAGATTTTTACTTTTAATGATAGTATGTGTGTTAGCTCGATTTCTTGAGCTTTCTATGAATTATTAATGATATTGAAATGAGTTTTATTGGTTTGTTGCTGATTTTGATTTGAGACTAAGTAGTCGAAAAATTGTATTGGTGGGATCAAGGGGTATGACAATACCTTTTGATGGTTGAGTACAAGGCCAAGCTTAAGATTCAAATGTTTGGTGCTAGTAGGATCACGAGATTAGAATCCTCTAGGTAGTTTGAGCACTGAGACTTAGAACGTCAAGAGGGCGTACTCTGCAATTATTTGGTCATAGTGTGATATATATGTACCTTGTTTCTGGTGACATTTGTGAGTAAAAAATCATGAGAGTTCTTCAGGACCCGAGACAGTGGAGTTGCTCATAGGGTGGCTCTACCATGGTAATGCAATGTGCTACAACAATTGCTTGTGGACCAGCATCGATTACTTGATGCTAAACAACTTGATAGGTTTTAAGATTTGATTGGTTTATGAATTGATTTGGCTATATGTGGTTGTTTTGTGAGGCTTGTTTTAGTTATACATGTGCATTGTGTTTTTAAAGAAAAGAGTGGAAAGGTTTTGAGTCAAAGCATGTTTAGAGTTTACCATACATGCTTCTATTATGGTTTTGATTTTCTATGCTTTGATGCCTGAGTGGGTCATTGGGCGGACTATAGATAGAGGATCAACACAATGTATGGCATGTTTGGACTCGTGTACTAGAGGTGCGCATTTAGTGTGCACGTTTTTGCGAAATTGTGATTGATTTTGTGATTGTGTTGTGATTTTAGCGGATTTGATATTGATTTTCATATGCATACATTTATTATTAGTATAGACACCTTATTTTAGCAGCCACTTGCGACGAACTCCTCTTGAAGAATGCGCACCGACGGCAACGAGGCACTTCACCCCTTCTAAACCCATTTTTACCCTAAAACCAACCCAAACACCCTAAACTCAACGTAAAGCCAACAATCCACCTTTAAACAAGCCTTATACACCCAGTCCAACACAGAAATCCAGCCTGTGTGCTCTGTACCAGTGCAGAACGTGGCCCGATTACGCGGTCCAACAGCACGTTGTGGATGCCCGTGAGGAGCAGGGTTGTTAGGCATGAGCGGGCTGACCCGTCGTTTTCATCGTACATCGTACGAACAGTGGCGCCATCCGCATCACCCTAGCGTGCCTGACACCCCTACTTCTTCCACTCACGCCTGAGCTGTCCTTGCCTGCCACCATGCCCTGCTACCCCTACTCTCGCCGTCCACGCCCGAGCCATGCCCTGCCACCGCCTACTACCCTGCCACTCGCCTGCAGCATGCCACCACCTCCTCCAAATGGCTTCCCCATAGCAACAACCCAACTCTCTTGGCCACTCTCTCTGAGGCTCTCCCGCTCTCTTGGCTCCTCCACTTACCCCACACGTGACCCAACAACCACAGCACCACCCTAACCACCATTTCCAGCTACCCAATGATCACAGCCACCCCCTCTTGGCCTTCCACCATCGCATTGTGTCAGGGTACCATCCAACCTCTGGCAGAGCTTCTCCTCTCGGTGGCGGTTTGTAATTTTTTTCAGGCACAGGAATTGATCCCCCCCTTAGTTCCTACCATGACGGGTCTCACTCCCCACAGCCCTACTATCATTCCACCTTCTGAAGCGACCTGTGACCTCCTCCTTTATCTTTCTTGTTGTGCCATTGTTACTGCGCATTCGACACAACTTACTAAAGAAATCATGGAGCATCACATATCCAACAACTGACCATCTCCTCCCGGGATAGAAGTCAAGGATTTTTCCCTAGGAAAGTTCCTCCTAAAATTTCATTCCCCAAAGGTCAAAAATGAGACTCTCAGCCTGTATGGGTCCTCCCTCCAATCTCTTTCGACTTCCTTCATACATTGGACCCCCAACTCCAATGTGGTCTTCACTTTGAAAGAGGAAGGAGTTTGGATCAGACTAGAAGGGATCCCCCATCATCTATGGAATATAGAAGTCTTTCACCTTATGGTTTCTGAGTTCGTTGATCTCCTAGAGGTTGACCTTTCCATTGACCGGGTCAAATATCAAGGTTTTGCAAGAATTAGAATCAAGATACATCAGGGCAAAGAAATACCTGACTCTAGGTTTTTTGCATTTGGTAAAATAGTTTATCCTATCAAATATAGGCGTAGTTGAGACATCTGTGCTCCTTCCTTCACAAACTTGCAGCCTGCTCCTGCTTGGCCCAAATAACCAACCCAGGCTCCAGAATCCAGAGGCCTCAACCCCACTAGGAAGCCATTCAAAAATAACAAGGGCTGGAGAGGGGCCAAGAGTGGGAAAGTCCCTAGGAGTGGAAAGAACGTGTGGACCAGATCTTCTACTCTATCTACACACTTCACTCCATCTGCAAACACTGCTGGTCTCTTACCTACCCCCTCATCCTCTGGAGGATTTTACAATGCCTCACCCCTCCCTTTCCTCTGAAACCACCCCAACTACAAACCACCCAGGTGGCAGAGTCCCAAGCAGCATTTGAAACTTTTAAGTTTGTGGAGGCAGAGATTAAGGCCAGGAACATCTCCATGGCCAAGTTCAAGAAAGTTATGGCGATTTATGATTGTTTGGAGAAGGATGACCTGGACAACCTAACCTCTGAGAACCCATTCTCCCATCCAGCTACTCCTGTGCATGACCCAGGTAATACCACGATCAATTCTTCTTTTAATTCTGGTTCCAATAATCTCAGTTATTCAAGCAATTGTGATTATTCTAACATTGCTTCTTTATATGGTACAATAAATAATGCAATTGAAGAGACTATTGTAGAGGATCCTCTTCTCTGGGATTCTTACGAACAATTCTAGTCCTTCTGTGGTAAAATTGGCATTTCCCTTAGTTCCATGGTAGAATCTAAGCGCTTTTTCAACCAGGTCAGGAAGGACCAAGATAAGACACCAATTAATTTAGATGATAGCAATAGCACTGTTGAGAAGATGGTTTCTTCTCGTTCACCCCACAGTTATTAATGATTATAGCAACCTGGAATGTAAGAGGCTTAGGGACAAGTGGTAAAATAAGAGCGGTGCATAATTTCATTAGATCTAATAAGTGTGACTTAATTATCATAAGTGAAACTAAAAAGGAATCCTTCTCCCAAAGGTCTCTCAGATCACTAGGAGGAAGAAGGATTAACTCATGGTCACATCTTCCTTCTATTGGTGCCTCAGGAAGCATTCTCATTGACTAGGATGACAGGATTATGGAACTAAAAAATTGTTTGTCTGCAACATATAGCCTTTCCCTAAACCTCAAGAACTGTGAGGATGGGTTTGATTAGTGGCTCACAGGGGTATATGGGCCCCGTGAATCCAACTTAAAGCTAGAATTTATTGAGGAATTGTACAATCTCAGTACTCTGGTCAATAACAACTGGGTTATAGGAGGTGATTTTAATGTTATTAGATACTCCCATGAACACTCCTCTAGACCCAGAATCAATGCCCATATGAGGAGCTTTAATGAATTTATTGATCACAACTTATTGATGGATCTCTCCCCCAACAACTATTCTTATATATGGTCAAATTTTCAAACACACTCAATTATGGTCAAACTTGACCGATTTCTTATCTCTACAGATTGGTCGGGCAAATTTCCACATGCCTATTGCTTTGGGAAGGCAAGAGTTGTTTCTGACCACAACCCCATAATATTAGACACAGTCCCACTTGACTAGGGTCCTCCCCCATTCAGATTCTATAAGTCATGGTTTCTTATTGATGGTTTTGAGCAATTCATCCAGGATTGTTGGCAGAAATTCAATGGTTTCTGCTCCTCATCTTCCCCCATTGCTGCATTCACTTACAGATTGAAAAATATGAAACTGAACATCAAAAATTGGGTTGGACCAATCAGGGAAGAGAGAAATTGTAGATTAAGATATATTGAATCACAAATACAATACATTGATGGGTTAGCTGAAGATTCTTTATTCAGTGATGAGATTTGGGAAAAGAAAAAGACACTAAGAATAGAACATATAACACTATTAAAGGAGCAGGAATCTTATTGGAAGCAGAAGTCTAGAATTCAATGGCTAAAAGAGGGGGATCTGAATACAACCTTCTTTCATAATATGGTAAAATGTCATAGGAGGGTTAACAACATTTCCTCCTTGTCCATTAATGATACCCTGATCCATTCTCCTAAGGCAATATGCAGAGAGATAGGAAAACATTTTCTAAGGCAATTTAACAAGGAAAATGCATCAAGGTACCTATTAACTGGGAAAGCTTAGTCCTCCACAAGATACCCCATCCTGAATTATTAGAGGTACCTTTCACTGAAGAGGAGATTAAGAAAAATGTTTTCAACTTACCTGGAGACAAAGCTCCAGGTTCTGATGGCTTTCCACTAGTCTTTTTTCACCATTTCTGGGAACTTTTGAAATCAGATATTTTTAACATATTTCAGAACCTCTACTCGTCTAGTGACCCAGAATTTCTATCACCATTTAATCAAACGTTTATTGCTTTAATTCCCAAAAAGAATGGTGCTCTCCTTATCAAAGATTTTAGACCAATCAGTCTATTGAACAGTATATTTAAGATTATCACTAAATCTTTGACAACAAGACTCTCCCCTATGCTGAATATGGCAATTGATTAATCCCAATGTGCTTTCTTGGCCGGTAGATCAATTGGAGATTGTTTTCTTGTTGCACAAAAGACTCTGCACTACATGAGAACATCAAACATTCCTGGATATATTCTAAAGTTGGATTTTGAAAAGGCCTTTGACAATGTTAACTGGGATTTCTTATTGGACTCCCTTAGTGGACTTGGATTTGGGTCTAAATGGATATCCTGAGTTAGAATGTGTATATGCACTGCAAAATTCTCCATATTGGTCAATGGTTCTCCCAAAGGTTTCTTTGGGGCAACTAATGGGTTAAGGCAGGGAGATCCATTATCCCTCTTGCTCTTTATAGTAACCACGCATATTTTAAATCGTATGCTGAAACTTGCACTAGCTAACAACTTAATTTCTGGTATAAAATTCCCACATGGGGGGCCTTTTGTGGTCAACATACAATATGCTAATGATACTCTTTTATTTTTATCGGATACTAAGGAGAATATGATAAATATCAAAAGAATCTTATGTTGTTTTCAATCATGTTATGGAATAAAAATAAATTTCCATAAATCTTCAATCACGGGAATAGGGATGAGTCAGAACTCAATTGCTAGCTCTTGCAATATTTTGGGCTGTGGGACTGCTGACTTACCACTTATGTACATTGGATTACCTTTACACTATAGAAGGGCCACTTATAGAGACTGGACCCCAGTAGTAGAGAAGATCTCAAATAAGCTGTCCCTTTGGAAGGCAAAACATTTATCCTGGGTGGTAGGTTGACTTTGTTAAATTCTGTTTTATCCGCAATCCCTACTTATTACCTGTTTGTTCTACATTTGCCTATTAAAGTGGAGAAGGAAATTGATAAGATTAAAAGTAGAGTTATGTGGAATTCCTTTTCTTCTAATCATAAAGGTTTACATTTAATTAAATGGGCAACATTGTGTAGATCAAAAAAGCAAAAAGGTTGGGAGATTATTAACTTAAGAAATTTTAAATTAGCTTTGAAAACTAAGCTACTATGGCAGTTACTTTCTGAGAATTACCATATGAAATGGAAAGAAATTGTTAAGATGAGATACCTTAATAAGGTCTGGCCTGGTACTTTATTGAACTCTTCTGTTAATAATTGCTCTCCTCTCTGGCAAAGCATGAAAAATTGTTTTGATATACTTAATTGTTTCACCCCCTTCCAGGTTCAGAGTGGCAATGATACACTATTTTGGGAGAACAAGTGGTGGAATGGGGTCAAACTAAAATTACAATTCCTTGGGTTATTCTCTGTAGCTAGATTTAAAAAAGCATCTATAAAGCAAACTATGGATCTTTATAGGACTGATTTCAATAAATTATTTGATCAATCCAAGATACTATCGGGTGATTACATACCCCTCCAATCTTAGGCAGACTTGCTAGTTACTTTACTGCAAACTATATCTCTAGTGCCTGGTGGGGAAATTCTATTATGGTTGTCAACCAAAGATAATGCCTTTTCTGTTAACTATTGCTATAAAATTTTAAATGATGGTGGCATTCATTTTCCCTTATACTGCAGCATTTGGAAAAGCTGGGCACCCTTAAAAGTTAAATTGTTTTCTTGGATGGTTTTATACAACAAGAATTTGACTAAGGAAAACTTAGCCAAGAGAGGGTGGAATGGTCTAGGGACTTGTACTTTATGCAATATACAAAGAGAGACCAATACCCATTTATTTATAAATTGCTCATTTATCTGGCATGTATGGAGATTTTTCTTATCTTCTGATTTGTATCCTGGTTACTTTAATATTGTTGATTTATTCAATTCTGCACATCCACTTAGATTTAATCAAAATAAGCATGGTTGGGTTGTTTTGCTCCATATCATCCTCTGGCTAACTTGGAAGGAAAGAAACAACAAAATTTTCAAAGATAATCACAAGTCTCACACAATAATTCTTTTTGATATCATTTCTCTAATGCATCACTGGATAAAAACTTTTGCAACAGGGTTCGACAAGGAAGAACTTCTTCAATCTATCTCTTCCATGCACAATGCATAAATTGTGGAGCAAGCCCCAAATATCTCAACTTCCTTTAGAGGATCCTTTGAGGCTATCCAGTCACAAGCTTCTGAACCTGATAATAATATATCAAGTTCCACAGGAGATGGAAATGAAGTATAAGATGGCCTACCAATTTTGCAATTGATTGTTTCTTGTTGTCATATGCGGGTATTATTCTCAAGTCATGTATGATATAGGCACGAACATTGCCTTGGCTTTTAACTGGAACTGTTGGTTCCAAATTTTGTATAATTTTGGACATGACGATCCCTTGATGGTGGTTTTCATAGCTAAAGGACTATTTTTATGAATACAATCTACCGTTATCAAATTTTTTTTTTGAGAAGTGATGGCATCACACATGAGTATATTTGTTTGTTAACAAAAGAAGGAAAAAATAATCTAAAGAGTTCACAAGATTTAACTTTTTGATTTTTTTGTTGAAATGGATTATATTCACAGAATAATCAAATTGTTTTCATACAGACCCATAATTAAGGATGTGTTTGGAACTTTGCATAAGCATGTTATATAAATCCAAGATCCTGATATTTATAAATGTAGAGAGGGAGCCCATGGTACCATAGATTTTAGTGGATGTCAAGAATTCTCGATTTTGATCGTTAAATCAAATGCATTGATAATGGGATTTACAACAACAAGTAAACTATTGTAACTATTAACAGACAATTGTAACTTCATGAATAACACTATGGATACCTTAGAATTTATCATAGATGTAAGTTAACACAAAAACTTTTGCCAAAGTGACAAGTAAGTAGGTAAGCTAAGCAATTCAATCTACTCTACAGAATGAAACGAAAGTAGTCATCCTCACCACTCTCTTTACTTAAAAGTGTCTTAGAGTTGAACTTTTGAGCCTCTTCTTCCAGTCAAAATATCTCAGGAGATGGGATTTAAAAACACAGTTACTAAGTGGATTCAAGATATCTCAAAAAAAAAAAAAAAAAAAAAAAAGGTTGCAAAGTGTGGTATTTGTATCCCAATATAAACACTAATAATGTTGACATGAACACTAAATATCCAATAAATAGATTCAAATTATCTTAAGAAAATGTTTCTGATATGTAACACAAGCACGATCAGCTTATAATTGTGACAAAAATGACTTGTCATGTACTTTAAAAAAAATATGACTTATCCTGCTATCTTAATACAATTACACAAATCAATCGCTGTAGCTAAAAGAATTTAACTTCGCAACATGATTATGCATGTATTGATGATTTCTTGCATTTACACCTAAGGTATGCATTATGTGATAATTAAAATAAACTTTAATTGAATAACAAAAATCTAAACTAAGTCCGTATATCCACAATAGAGCAATAATTAGCCTCATTGCACGTGGGAAACTTAAGTACTTGATGAGCAACAATTAGCCACTTTGCAAGTGAGGGATTTAAGGACCTAATGGTAGAATAGGGAATAACTTGTTGCACATGCAAGGTAGGTCTTCCAATCAATATGTTGTAGGAAGTAGGGGTGATAATTTCTGACCTGACTTGCAAATTTGACACACCAACCTAACATTCAAAGAAGTTAGGATTGGACTTAATTGAATTTGGGTTAGAAACAGATCAATCCATTTGACTTGTTCAATAAATGGGTTGAATTCGAGTTCAGCAGAGGCAATCCATTTATGACTCGTCATTTCGTTAACCTATAAGAAATTAAATCTATAATCTTTTAATTTAAATTTATTAAGATATGTATTTATAAATTTTGATTTGTATTTACATATTTATGCTAAATGCACTTATAGTTTATTCAAGTGAGAAATTATTTCTGTATTTATTTATTTATTTTTGCTGATAATCAATGTTAGATAAGATTAATAGGTTCAATGAATTAAATAAGTCAGATTAAACTATTTAACTTGTTTGATCGAATTAACCCATTTAGAAAGGGATTGAATGCAATTTGAAAATTCCAATCTATTTAATAAACAAATTGAATTCGAATTAAATGTAATTGAATTAAGTTGAGAACAAGTTGATTATAACTTAATTCATCAACTGACTTTGTCATCCTTATTCCAACCTTATTTATCATGATCAATGGATGATTTGAAGGGGACTTTCGTTTTAACCGTAGCTCGAGACAAGGATGTCCATTCTCACCTTTTTGATTCAGTTTATGCATAAAATTTCTCTCCCCTCTTATTTCAAATGCACGCTCATGTAATGAGAGCTTTGGCATCATCGTCATGGAAGGTGTCCCTCCAATCATGCACTTAATTTTCCAGCGCCAACACGATGCTCCTTAGTCACATGATTAAGAAAAGAATACCTATGATCACATGAAAACCATGAAAACCAGTAACATAGAAAAAGGTAGAACATAAATACTATTCAAAACAATGGAAGGTGCTTGTTAATATTCCATTCTCTTGAAAGTTGGTGAATAATATAGCTAGTAGAACTACACTCGAAGAGTTTAACAAGATACAAGAGTTTATTGATCACTGTTCTGTAGGTATATCTTGTCATTAATATATATTTTTTATCTTATCGAAAAATGATCTTTTTTAGAGGCCTTTTATTTTTATTGGGAGATGACAATTTCAAAAGTAGAATAATTTTCTTAAAAGTACTCTTAACTATATCTATTTTTTTTACTTCAGTATCCTTAACTATATAATTATTCACTTTGGTATCTTCAACTATTGTCTTTAGTTGTTGTGGTGATTCCATTACAAAACGTTGTTTTATAGAATAATTGGACAAAAATACCCCTCAATACATAAATATAACCCTTCTCCCTTTCCTTATTCCTTCCCCTTAATAAGAATTATTTAAAATGAGTTGAGTTTAATTATTTTTTAAATCTAAATCCTGAAAACGCTAGAGAGAGAGAGAGAGAGAGAGAGAGAGAGTTGACAACAGGTGGTGGTTATGTAGCTTTGCAATTGCTCTGCCTGATTTAAAATATGTTGTCGTAGAATCTCATGAGATTGAAAATCAACAACAACAGATTCTTCGAGAGGATTCCATCCTAAGCGAAGAATCTAAATGTCTTCCATGGGAGCAGTAACAAATTCTTCGATGAGCTCCCATCCAATACGAGTGGTGTCTCCAATCTACAAGTGTTGCTTCTCAACCGCAACAAGTTATTTGGTGCAATCTCTGTGTCGATCAAAGAGTTGGAGTCCCTCACCAATCTCAATCTCAGCGGCAACTAACTCATTGGAGAGATCTCGACAACAATCAAGTCGCTACTAGTGCTAACATTACTCGACCTCTCAAGCAATCAACTCTCCAATGCGATTCCAAACAACATGGGGCAATCTAAAGCTCAACGAGCTCAACCTCTCTTTCAACTTTCTCACTGGACAATTCTACTACAGTTGGAGAACGTGACATACGACGAGAGTCTCTTGTCGAATTCCTACCTTTGCTCTATAAATCAAAGCATCATCAACCTTTCATCTTATGCTTTTCAATCGAAGAAATTCGAGCTTTCCAAGGGACCACTTGTCCTCTTCATCATGCTTGGAGTAGCCATTAGGGTGACGCATGGGTTTGAGGTGAGAAACAGAAAACTGAAGAGAAACAAAAGGTAAAAAGAAAGTATAGTAGAGAAAAACAATAAGAAGGACATAATAGTTAAATCATATCATAATGTAATGCTGTTGCTGTAACTAATTTTAAATGGAAAAAATATAAAAGTCAAGAGATTAGAGTAAATGATTTTATAGTTAACGATACTAAAATCAAAATCAAGATATTATTAAAAAAATTACTCTAATAAATAAATAGGACTAGACTCTCAAACAGGAGAGAGAGTCCTCGTTGCCTGGGAGATAACGTGGCAACGGCCATGGTTTCCCAGTCCTCACCACTTGATCGCAACCAACATGGCCAACAAAGCAAATAGAGTCGAGAGTCCTCGGTCACCGCTCACTCCCATACTCCCATGGCGGTCTGCTTCTGCAGCCACGACCTCCTCTCCTCTGCCAGATCACTCCCCTCCGTCCCTTCCCTCTGCCACAGGCCCAAGAGCACCTCCTCGTTCTCCCCGCTGCGCTGCTGCTCCTCCGAAGACGGAGGCAAGAAGCTGTCACGGCAGTCGTCGTGGGAGGCGAAGGATGAGGAGGGGAAGGATTATCTCTACAGGCTCGGGCAGGAGGCGGACAATATGAACATCGCCGTCGGGGCGAGGAAGGGGATGATCAATGACCTCTTCGCTGGGGAGTTCCTCGGGAAAGACTGTAGTATTACGATCTCTGCTCTTTTTTTAGTTCGGAAATTGTGAATGTAGTGATGGTGTTTATTCTGTGTGTTTTGCAGCCGATATTGTGTTCGATTACAGGCAGAAAGCGACGAGGTCGTTTGAGTACCTTCAGGGGGACTATTACATTGCCCCCACCTTTATGGTGAGTTGGAAAGATGTTAGTTTCATATCCACTTGCTCCTAATCTGGTGTTGTGCAGTTCCGGTAGTGATGGTGTTTATTCAATGTTGATATGTTGTTTGTTGTTGGGCATTTTCAGGATAAAGTTGGTAAGCTCTAACTAACCTTGCTTGGATGAAACCACGTTTGACATTTGTCGAGGTAGCTAATCTATGAGGAATTATTCCTAGTCTAAGATGAAATCTCACTGTTTTTACCACCTATTCTCATGGTTGAGTCAAACTCTAGTGTCTATTGTGTTGTAGTAATTCATGAATATACTTGTCTTTAGGTGGATCCAACACGTATGAATAGTGTTTCTTCTTTTTGTAAGGTCGTTTTTTTTTTTAAACCAGTTTGCTTTATTCATGTCATTCTCAAAATCATCTCATGATCATGCAACAAAAAGAGAAGTTTCTTTCTTCATTCTCTTGCTCATTATCCCAATTCCACATCAATAGAATAATTCTAAATCTGCTCTTGGTTCGTTCACTATTGATAGTTGAATGTAGCTAACTTTTTATCCTTTCATATCATCTATCTATTGTGTCTGGAATTGTTTTGCAGTATGTCATATTGTGAAGAACTATATTGCTCAACATCTCAATGTCAAAGTTCCTCTGATACTAGGTACCATGAAAAAGTTTCCAGTCATAATTTTCAATTATTGTGTAATTAACTACCGAATAGTTGTTTAGTACATCTTGACTGTTGTAATTTTCTTCCCATAGTGATAGAGTCAATCTCATATTTGTTTGTATCATCTAATCTTCTTCTGTCTTTCTTAATTTCCACATTTTGTTTCTCTTACCAAATCAACAATTGTCCGGGTTTCTAGGCTACGAACAATGAAACAGTTTGTGGGTTACATTTTGTGTATCTTCAGTTTCTCTCATCGCTTGTGAAGTAAAACTAATTCAGATACTCTATTGGAAGTCAACAAAGTCATTGGTTTTATTGTTGTACGATTCCTTGTGCAATGCATATTTGTACGGAATTGGTTTTGTTTTTCAAGGTTCTTAGCCAACGAAGGAATGTTTCATTTTATTAAACTGGATTCCCTTTAACTGGGGAACTATTTCATTTATGAATGCGATTTCACAATTTGTTATCTTCAAGTTTTCAAAACCTGTGACAACTAGTTTTGCCTTTATTCATAGGGATTTGGGGGGGAAAGGGACAAGGCAAGACATTTCAAACAGAACTTATTTTTCGTGCAATGGGACTTGAACCTGTAATAATGTCTGCAGGGGAGTTAGAATCAGAGAAAGCAGGTAAAATTACATTTACTGAGTTTGAAGAATTTATATCTATCTCAAAGCTGTCCAATCTATATGGTGCTTTTTATTCTTCCTTCATCCAAATTATATTTATTGTCACATAAATTTGTTGATGACTATGAGAAGAATTTCAATTCCTGATCGCCTAATGTTATACATAAATATGGAGTCTAAGATCCTAACATGCATGCTGCAAGTTTGAGTTTACTCTTATATGAAAAGTTTTATGGATCTTAAACTCAAGTTGATCTCTTTACATGCTTATTTTCAAAACATTATCTCCTTTCAGGTGAACCTGGCAGACTCATACGAGAACGGTATAGAACAGCTTCCCAAGTGGTCCAAAACCAAGTTAGAAACCTTTCTGCTTGCACTTTACAATGCATATTTCTGAAAATTTTTAGTTGATAATGTTAGCCTAATGCATTAGTTGGATTTTTGTATTTCATTTTTATTCTCTTATGTGGCATCTTTATACAAATGCTTATACCATTTCCTGCCATGACCATGAAAATATGGACAAACTTCAAATATAACAATTAAGTTTTTATACTTGTTTTGATAGCTTTGTATTGAAGGGAAAAAGATAAAAACTGTATATATTATTTCTGAAAGAAGAGTTATATATATAAAAGGATTATTAGATACTCAAAAATAAACGGATATCTAATAACCCAACAATCCATAACTAACACTAACATAAACTAAAAGACAACTTTAACACTCTCCTTTAAGTTGGCGCATACATATCAACTATGTTCAGCTTGTTACACAGAGACTGAAACACCTTAATACTCAATTCCTTTGTAAAGATATCAACAAATTGCTTTGATAATTGAATGTAAGGGGTAGAGATAACACCTTTCATCACCATATCCTGAATGTAACGACAATCAACCTCTATATGATTTGTGCGTTCCTGAAAGGTGGAATTATTGGCAATAAAAATGACTGCTTGGTTGTCACAATATATCGGTATGGACTTCTTTGATAGACAACCAAGCTTTGACAACAGAGATCTGATTCACATCATCTCACACGCTGTCTGAGTCATAGACCTGTATTCTGCTTCTGCACTGGACTGTGATACAACATTTTGTTTCTTGCTGCGTTAGGTAACAAGATTTCCTTTTACATAAATGCAGAAGTCCGATGTGGATTTTCTATCTCTTTGATTTTCTACATATCCTGAGTCAGGATATGTTATGATATCCACATGGCCATTGTTCTTGTAGATCAAACCTCTGCCTGGAGTACTTTTTACATAGGCAAGGACACACAAGGCTCGACTCCAATGCACTCTCTTAGGTTCATGCATGAACTGGCTAAGCAAATTCACTACATAGGCAGTGCCTGACCGAGTCATTGTTAAGTAGATCAATTTACCAATCAACCTCTTGTATTGGTTAGGGTCTTCTATCAACTTTGAACTCATATCCCAGAAGGATAGTGACTGCTTAATAAGAGTGCTCTCGGGTTTGCATCCCAAGAGACTTGTATGGTTGTATCTTGATAAAGATCAAGAGCATACTTTCTCTGGGACAATGAAACTTTGCCATTTACATAAGCAAACTCTATGTCCAAAAAATATCGCAATCTTCCCATGTCCTTAATAACAAAGTGCATGCTAAGGTGGTCATTCATTTCTTTGATGCCCTCTCTGTTATTTCCAGTCACCAATATATCATCTACATAGATTACTTGAAGAACACAACCGCGATCTGTCTTCCTGTAGAACACTAAGTGGTCCACGTTTACCTTTGGAAGCCCCTTGTCATCACAACTTTGTTGAATTTTTCAAACCATACTTTGGGACTCTGTTTAAGGCCATAAATCACCTTCTTTAACTTGCAAATTCTGTCATTCTCCTAAGCAACATATTCTGGAGGTTGCTTCATAAACACAGACTCTATCAAATCACCATACAGAAATGCATTCTTGACATCTAATAGGTAGAGATCCCAAGATTTGTTAATAACAATAGACAGGATCACCCTGATGTAGTTGAGGCGAGCTACTAGAGAGAATGTCTGAGCATAATCAATTCCATATGTCTCAGTGAAATCGTGAGCAACTGATCTGATTTTGTATCTGTCAATATTGTCATCAGTCTTGTACTTGATGATGTACACTCATCTGCAAGTGACTACATTAGCTTCAACAGAACGGGTCACTAACTCCCAAGTGCCACGGGTTGCCAGAGCAGCCTGCTTTATCTATCGTAGCTTTCCATTGTGGAAGTAGGAATGTCTTTTGATAATTCTTGAGAATATGCTTAGAAAAAAGAGACAATGCAAAGGTACGAAAATAAGGATGTAGAGAGTCGTATGACACAAAATTGGATACAAGATGGACAGTAGAGGAACGGATACCTTCTCGAAGTGCAATGGGAAGGTTTAAGTCAGTTTGAGTTGAATTTGCATTCGTAGAGGAGGCTGATTTTGCCACAAGAGGCACTGGTGGACCTTGACGGGGTTGATACACTTGCAAAGGACTAGTAACACCTGTAAGATGAACAGAGGTATCATGGTGACCAACAACTAGAGGCTCAACAATGGACGGGAGAGGAACCGACGCCTCCACAGACATGGACTCTCTTGAATAACACATGGACTCAAAGAAAGTAACATCTACTGACACAAAATATCGACCAGAAGGAGGATAAAAATACCTATAATCCCGTTGAGTTCTCAAGTATTCCATAAATATACACTTGATGGACCTAGGGGACAATTTATCAAGTCCAGGAGAGAGATCCTGGACAAAGGCAACACACTCAAAAACCCGTGGGGTTAAAGAAAATAAAGTGGCATCCGGTCGGAGACGTCGTAAAGGGATTTCACCCCCTAAGGATATAGAGGGTATCCTATTTATGAAATAGGTAGCAGTAAGAACAATATTAGACCATAAGTGTTTAAGAACTTTCATGTGAAGCATGATAGTGTGAGCGATATCAAGAATATATCAGTGCTTGCGTTCTGCCACCCTATTTTGCTAAGAAGTGTGTGGACAAGTAGTCTGATGAATGATTCCCAAGGATGCACAATAAGTCTTGACTTTTTGTTAAACAAATTCAAGTGCATTGTCAGTACGTAAACATTTTAGAATAACACCAAATTAATTTTTTATTTCCGAAATAAAAGTCTTGAGTACATCAAAAATGTGACTACGATTTTTCAATAAATAAACTCAAGACACTCTAGAAAAATTATCAATGAATACAATGTAGTACCGATACCTAGACAGAGACGGGACTCTGACGGGACCCTAGATGCCACAATACACTAAATCAAATAAGCTAGAACTAGACGCAAGATGCAAATGCCTAAAGGTAGCATGATGATGCTTATTCAACTGACACGATTCACACTCAAAAGGAGAAACTGACACCTAAGGTAAGACTTGTTGCAACTTTTTGTGAGATGGATGATCTAACCGGTAGTATCAAAGTGAAGCAGATAGGAATCAATGGTTCAGGAGGAATCCTTGGATATCAGGAGGACACTCGTACCTGAGGAGGAAGGATGAGAGGCAGTGGCGGCGGAGGTAGTGGCGGTGGAGTCAGTGACCTTTAACTGCAAGAATCGTTCATAATCTGCCTGCGAGATGGTGACTGTCTACTCGTCACTGGTGGAGGTAGCTAGCGTAGACTCTATAGTGACATGTGTGGTGGAAAGTCTACCAATCAAGTCCCAGCATTTCTCAACCCGATGACTCGTCCGACCACAGTGAGTGTAACGAGGGCGTCCTCCAGTGTCTGTAGGGTCACGACCACCCCCTTGTGAGCCACTACGTCCTCGACTACGCGTAAAAGCCATAACTAAATGATCAGGAACGGTAGA
Source organism: Posidonia australis (assembly GCA_024699735.1). Lineage (NCBI taxonomy): Eukaryota > Viridiplantae > Streptophyta > Magnoliopsida > Alismatales > Posidoniaceae > Posidonia > Posidonia australis. The sequence goes on along the minus strand of JAMKQA010001026.1, from coordinate 9,499 downwards.
AGATGTGGCTGTGAAAATACGCAGAACACGGGCAAATGTCGTCTATAGGTCGGACACACTATCAGTATCAAGAATTTATCCATGAATCTGAGAGCTAAGATCAGGAGACAGGTTGAAGAGATTGATCGCCATGGCCAATTCTTCACGATACTGTCTCATCTGATTGATATCTGCTGTCAAGGGTTGGGACATCTCGAGCTCATTAAGTAGGGAACATAACAATGTAAAGTGGTCTGGAACAGATCGTTCCTCATGATGCAGAGGAAACAACTATTGATACACCTCGAACACCTTGGAGATGTTCTTCTCATGACCATAGGTAAGGTGAAGTGTATCCTAGATCTTCTTGGTAGGTCTCAATATCATCACTCTGCGAGCTATAGACGGCTCCATACTATTCACCATCCAAGAGACAATAGTGACATCATCTACGAACCAATCCTCATATGTGGCATCCTTATTATCAAGAGGAGGCTTTGTGAGATGATCAATTTTACGGTGAGTAATGATAAAGGTCTCAAAACTCTGTGTTCACAAGAGATAATTTTTCCCATTCAATTTTTCTAATGTTCCACTTAAGTTTTTCATCAAAGACTCACGTGTAGCCATGATAATAAGAGAATATACGGTCTGATTTTGTATATCGGCGCAAGAAATCATTGATTTGATGTAGAAAAAACCAAATAATACAGCCACAAAGCCCTTTCGGAGACTAAATATACAACCTGGAGCCACAAAAACGTGTAGATATTACGTATCCACACCCACACAGGAGAAATAAGATAGGAGAAGGCCTACTACATGACAAGAGGCGCCGGACGATGGCTGAAACAAGCCTGGACAGGCTTTCAGACAAAACTGGGGTTGCAGGTGACCCCTGCTGACGCTACAGTAGCCACTGGCGGCAACTGGGGTGGCTGTAGGCGCCGGCGGGAGGTGGGGAGGGAGGCATACGGGCAGTTGGGCTGGCTGCTGGGTGCTTCTGGGGTGAACTGGCCGACGGGAGGTGCTGTCCGGTGAGCCTGGGTCAGTTTTCGGCAAGCTCCGGTGAGGTTTTCGGCGACTGGTGGTGGAGGGGTAGAGATTAAGGTTTTAACCTAAGTTTTGGTACAATATTCAAGGAAAAAAGATAAAAACTGTATATATTATTTCTGAAAGAAAAGTTACATATATATAAGGACTATTAGATATCCAAAGATAAACGGATATCTAATAACCCAACAACTCATAACTAACACTAACATAGACTAAAAGACAACTCTAACATTTTGCATTTAGTTCCTAATAAGAGCTATTGCTTTTCTTTGAGATCTTCTCTATGTTTGATTTTCTTTTACTTCATATGATCGAAATTGTGCTTCATGATTTCATTCTTTGTGCTCATTTTATCAGTTAATTTGAAACTCAGGGAAAAATGAGCTGTTTGATGGTGAATGATATTGATGCTGGGCTTGGGAGATTTGGTGAGTTTTAACTCGTCATTGTGGAAGGATGTCTGGTACTGAATTATAACAGGCATGGAAAACCTATCAGAAACTCTCTATGGAGTCAGAAACTTTACAGAATTTACTCTGGAACAATAAATAGTTCTCTTGTTGCTTACATTTACATGAAATGTATGTTTCTATTCAATTTCCCATGTAGGTGGTATATAGTTGTATGATTACAATTTGATATGATATATTTCAGTTGAAGTGGTTGTTGGTGTTGTTTAGTACTTCATATCACATTACTTACCATAATTTCCTATACAGGCTTGTTTTCTTCCCTCTTCATCTATAATCTCTTAGGTTTAGAAGGAGGATTATTGCATTATGATATTTGCTGTTCTCACTTATTAGGAAGGAATTTGGTATTAATTCTTAGGTGATGATATCATATTGAAAGCTATTCACTTTTTTTTTTTTTGGTTTCCAAAAGTATTGTCAAAACCAACCATAATATTAACATTCAACAGAATAAATTTTTCTTCAAAAAAAAAGGTTTTTTTCATGATTATGACATGTTTAGTTCATTTATGCTCAGCTAGAAAAATTATCTGGTAATCATAGTTCTGTCTTGTATGGGAAGGACTTTCTAGTACATGACATGGAACCAAAATGTGATTATGTAAGTTTCTGAGTTCTGACCCTTTTATGCTGATCGTTGTAGATAACTGAATTTTCCGCACATAATATTTATGTATTCATTCAGGCAGTTTTTTATCTCAAATATTTCTTGTATTGCTTCTTCAGGAAACACACAAATGACAGTCAACAATCAAATGGTTGTTGGAACTCTGATGAATTTGTCAGACAATCCTACTAGAGTTAGCATTGGACAGACATGGAGAGAATCAGATGTCACACATAGAGTTCCTATTATTGTAACGGGAAATGATTTTTCAAAAATTTATGCTCCTCTTATTCGTGATGGAAGAATGGACAAATTTTACTGGTTAGTGACCTCGACAGTTCACTGGCATGGTTCTTTTCTTCTTGAAACCAATATAAACCCCTAACATAAGATTTACAATTACACTGAATATCTATTGTATTATTGTCAAATATTATATATGACTCCATAGTACTATAGTGTCACCTCAAAGCTGAAGGCAAATCTTCGATTGAAGTAACAGCTGTCACTTCCCGAAAAAGAATAACAAGGAAAATATGACCAATATGATCATGGTCATCAATTGTTTTGTATTCAGTTTTCCTATCCATGTTATAAAAAATTATGAAACAGATCTCAGAATTGAAAATTGTAAAAAGTTTATAGCATTCTTTTGTTTTGTTTTGTAGTGACATTTAAAAGCTTTATTCTTCCCTATTATGTTTTATATAGATCTTTGTTGGCCTTTATAACTTGCAACTTATAAGTTTTTTCTTTAATTTGGAAAGAATTTTTGCTTAAATTTATGTAAAACAGTACTTAAGTTTTATGCATTCACTTTTGAATATCTAGTCTCCATTGATATTCCTATATTATATATATTTAACACAATTTAACCTCCTCCTAATAATTATTCCACTTAAAGATGCTCGAACTCTTTTTGAAGTAGTTGTGTTCTTTGTCCTGTAATGTATTATGTAACACAATTTCTTTCATCACAGGTGGCCAAACCGAGAGGATACGATAAACATAGTCCAACAAATGTATGAAAAAGATGGGATATCTCCTGATGAGGTTGAAATAATTGTGGACACCTTTCCTAACCAAGGTGTGTTGGCTTATTAACTGTTTTTCTGAAAAGAATATATTCATATTAAGTTTATCAAGATTGAATAGTGCTTCAACCATGCAAACTGTCTTTTTGTCAATTCATGGTTAAGCATTCATTGAAAGATAAATTAAAATTTGTTAATGGGTAAAATGTGAAGTGGAAGAAGGTATCTATTATTTTACTGTTTTCTGATTCTTTCCTGGTAACCTGTCATTCATATTTTTTTTTTTGTGCTTATGGAGTCAGGAGTCTTGAAAAGCAGAAATCTATAATGTGTCTTGAACCACGCTCATATCCCGTCTCTAGATCCTACTCTTGTCATGTCATGTTTTGCTTTTACCTTTTTCTGGCCACAGCTCAACAATGCAACAGGTGCTAAATCGTACAGTTTTTCTTCCTTAAATTATGCAGCACTGGATTTTTATGGAGCTCTAAGATCCAGAACTTATGATCGTTCAATCTTAAAGGTACTTTTTATTTGAACGTAGCGAAAATTATTCTGCTGGGAAAAACCATTGCTCATAGAAGTAGTAATGTTATTAATAGAAGTAAATATTGACGGGAAAGGCATGCCACTGATGTAACTTTTTTCACAAATAAACTTGTATTTTCTGTTAAAGAAAGTAAACAAGAACCACAAAATACTTAAATTTTCAGTACCCTTCCAATGTGCTAAGCTATTTTATAGGGAAAATGTAATCGATTTCTCAAAATTTCTTCTTGTACCCTTTTTGTTAAAATTCAGATAGTGGTTGTTAATTTGTTTTTGCTAATGTTCTGTTTACTTTGTAGTGGGTAAATGAAATCGGTGGCTATGAAAAATTCGGTGAAAAACTTCTTAAGGGAAGAAGGAGTGACAGTCTTCCTACATTTATTCCTCCGAAGGTACTGAATATATGAGTATTTGTGATCATTCTAAATTTGGTTGTGACATATCCAGTACCTCTTTTCTAAAGTTTTGCACGATATTCTTTGACTCCGTTTGGAACCTCCTAAGTGTAGAAGTGAGATTCTGAGTTTTTTCAAAAAACTGATTTTTGAGAGTTTTTGTTGAAGATAGATTTTAGGTTACCTTAAAAAATTTTATTTAACAAATAAATGTCCATTAGTAAAAGTTAGATTCTACCAGAAGTTAAAGTATATATTTACTACTTACAAACCCTCCTCCTTTCTCTTTCTTTCTTTCTAAGTAATTTATTAAAAATAATAAGACTAGTATTGTAATTACATACTTTATTATCTAACTTCTATTAGAAGTTTCTTCCAGTTAATTTCTGGAAAATCATGAATTTACACATGATTTCCTTTATTAAGAAATTGTGGTTTCTATGAAAAGTGGGAGAGTTAGATTTTATTTGGAACTGTTTTTATGATTTTTTATGGTTTGTTATAAGTTGACCACCTAATAGTCATCTAAAAACAATTCTAAACTGGGTCTTTGACACATTCAAGGTATCCCATTGAAATGATTTTGTACCCTTGGTGAAGTCGCTGAAGTTGGACTAAGTCTTTGGTGGTTAATATTGGGTTGCTTTCTGATGGAATACCACATGAAAATTTCCATAAAATGCACGATAGCTTTTGCCTACTAAATGATCCATGTCCAAAACAAAGTATGTTTGTCCTTGATCTGTCTATGACTAGACTAGGTTTATTGAATTCAATCTAGAAACTTTAGAAAAACACAGCCGATGCAAGCATATCTAGATCCATTCTGACGCTAAACCCTTGAAATGAAGTGTTTTATGTTTAAAAATTCAACTCCAAGGACAGATTCTAATTGAAATCCATGCTGAAGTTGTTGATTTTTTTCTGATCGCTCAAAAAGTTGAATTTTTGACCTGAGGTCCAGGTCTATTGTAAGAGGACCTGTTAATGCTAGTGGCAACCCTCTTGTACTTTATCAGATGAATTTACCACCAAGAGATTTTTACAACATAAATAAATAAATAAATATTCTTACATAGAACCAATGGGTTTATCATATTTGGTTAGTTGGTTTATAGGCAGGCGTCTGTGATATTTTTAGCTCTCAAATATTTTAAGATTTAGATCTGATAAATGATATGCCTGTAAGAGGATAGACTTATTCTACACTCTATTTGGTATCAGACAGTAATGTAAAATAGAGTTTAGCACACTACTTCATCTTTAAAATCAGGTGTTAGATCTGAAATGTCAACTAAAAGTGGATACTGTTTTCATGTTGTAAGCATCTATAGCTATCTTTTTATAGGTAAATACTGTGTGCAGTGGTTTCCATTTCACTTATTCTTCTGTGCTAGAGAGAAACAGAGCATGATTTTACTGGGGTTATTAATTAATATTTCTTTGATTTTGTGCAGCAAACTGTTGAGACTTTGCTTGAGTCAGGATATTCCCTCGTCAAAGAGCAGCAATTGATTACAAAGACAAAACTCTCAAAGGAATATTTGAAAAATATAGATGACTAAACATCTGCAATTGCAGTAAGCAGTATCACTGGCTGAGATCAGCATGCTGTATGAAATCCTGGGAGCTTCTGTTGTGGACATAACATGTAGTAGAAGAAAACTCAAGCAGCATGCAAGGCTTCATATTTCATGCAAGGTTTCTGTCTAACCTTATCGAATCTCTAGACCTCTTGTAACTATATGCATCAGTGTTTGTTTGCATTTCCAAATATGGATCCAATGCAGTGGAGCTACAACTGTAGCAGATCTGCTACAGTATCAACATTGGACGGAGAGAGCAACATGTTTGTTTAAGGAGCTCTATACTGCTCCCCTAAGAACACCAATGCCATTCTTGCCCTTGACGCAATAATATGCCAGGCAGACGACAATGGCCAATCCATTGATAAATCTCCTTGCTCCACATCACCCATGCAACCACTCTTCTCTCTGTTGATGGTGGCTCTCCATGGTTGTGGATTGGAGAGGAAAACGGAGGGGTGGTCTGGTAGAGTTCCTCCTCCCAACGATCCTTTTAGTGAAATATGCAGTGATGATGTGAAGAAGGGTGTACTGTCAAACAATGAAGGTTGTTTAATCATATGTAAATGTAATGGTAAATCTTGTAATTTCACTTAGTTATGTCGTAAATGTCGTTAAAGTTGATGGACAATCAAGTCATTTCCTGGGAGGATCTACGAACTCCCATGAGGAGCTGTTAAAAATCAATGTCCAAATTACTTCATTGTGTGTAGTGATTGGAGCTCAAATTCTCGTAGGAGCATTTCAACGGTAGCTTTAGATTTCTAAAATGAGACCTGAAAGACACTAAACTATGGGTTTTAAAATTTTTATTTCTATATAATACCATATAAGGTTCAAGTTAGAAGGATGAGGCCGAGACATTATTGTTAGGGATGGAGGAGAGGCAATTGTATTAGGTGAGATTGTAAATAAATTATGATACAATTCTCTCTCTCGGCCTCCCCTCTCATAAATCTTGTCCATTTGCAAATTTTTTTAGACAGGTAAACCCCTTTTAAAATTGTAAAATAAAATGAAATTTTTACTTGGGTAACCTTTGAAGTAGCGTATTTGTCTCTGTGTGCTTAGATAATACCTATTTTTGGATGTGTCTTTACAAAATCAAATATTATATTCTATTATCTTCACTATTACCTTCCTTCATGTCACTCAAATTAAACTTCTGATCCTAGAAATTAAATTACTTACTTTTTCTAAACCATAATTTGAAAACTAACTCAATTCACAACTTAACCATTTCTCTCTTCCTTTACCTATCTCTTTCTTCTAAAATATATTAATCTTAATTATCTATCACCATCACTGTAAAATGAAGTTTGTGAGGACATATAAGTAAAGTTATTATAGTTATTCAACATATAGATAGCAAGATAAAGTAATGTTATATTATGACTGTTAACTACAAAAACATTTAGGATAAGAGTTTGATTTTGTAAGGTTAGATTGATAAAAATAAGTGTTATCTGAAGGTAAATAGAGAAATATGCAAAAATTCTAAATAAGCAAAAAATTCTAAATAAAATAGATAAACTTTTGATGTTGAGCTCAACATTTCTTACAATTACGAGAGAAAAAGTTGAATATAGATAAATATTTGAATTGTGAATCGGTAATGGTTGGAGTTGGGATGTGTAGTTATTTGTAATCTGGCAACAATACTTGCTTGGTGAGATCTACTAGAAAGAAACATTTAAAAGCTTATCTATAGTTCCATTTGTTATGTTTTTTTTTGAAATTGGTAATCTATTTATTTTATATATTCCAATCTCTTAACCACATTCAGTCCATAGTTGGTATCAATATTATAAAATTTAAGCAACTGCTGTTCAGAAGCAAAATGGAGCAAATCAGAAGGCTTAAGTACAGGCCTCAAAATGTTCATAGGAAAACAAAAATTCGGCTAACAAGAGTTTAACCATCACAGAGGGTTTCCCTCCTCAATAGCAGGAGTGGAGGCATTTTCTTCTCCACCAGATTGGCCAGTATTCACTGCCAAGGGGTCAATATCCATATTACGATTCTGCTGAAAGGAAGTAATAGATTGCAGGCTCTCATTTTTCTCAAAACCTGCACCCAAGCTTTCAATCCAGCAATGAGACAAGTTTAAAATATCATTTACTATCACACATTTATTTCTAGAAATATTCCTGAAAATTCTATTATTACTTTCACACCAAATAGACTATAGAAATATTTGTACAAAGGAATGAGAACCAATGTTGGGCATACCAAATTTTAAAACAGGTGGAAAGCTAAAAATATCTGCTATTGAAAGGATAGCAGGATATAAAGGATTCAATGCAAAAGCTTGCCATACTGAATAAGTAAAAGGGCAGGAAATGAAAAGATGTGCTGCAGATTCAACATTGGCATTACAAAAAATACAGAAAATGGAACCCATCCAGCCTCTTTTGCACAAATTTTCCTAGTCAGAATTTTATTACAAACCACTAACCAGGAAAATAATTTCACTTTGAGAGGAACCCAGCATTTCCAGATTTCCCCAAAATATTTAAATCTTAATCCTCCATCATTTAATGTAGCATAGCATGATTTAACAGTGAAGTTCCCATTTGTAGGTTTCCAAATAATGGTATCCTCCTCAGTGTTTAATTCAGCATTAGGTATGATCCCAGCTAACATAGTCATTTGTTGTTGCAAGGAGAGAGAGTCAAAATAAGATATTGGGTTCTGAAATAAGCTATTGGAATTGGAATTAAAAACCCCAATAACCTTATTAACAGAAGCTAGTTTATATTTCACTCTCCTAAAGAGGTCAGGCAAGAAATCTCTAAGTTTTTCCCCATTCCACCATTTGTTTTCCCAGAAGATGGTGTTCTTTCCATTATTTACATGGAATAAGGAGAAACCATTTATGACATCAAAGCTTCTTTTGATTTCATGCCAAAGGGGAGAAGTTCTGGAGTTGGAAATGTTAAGAATTTCTCCAAGCCCCCTTCTAGTTGAGTATTTAGCTTTAATTATCTCTTTCCATTTCAGTGAGTAGTCATTTGATAAGAATTGCCACAGTAATTTACATTTCAATGCCATGTTGAAATTTCTTAAGCTAATAATTCCCCATCCCTTTTGTTCCTTGGATCTACATAAAGATTTCCAATTAACCAAGTGACAAGCTGAGGAAGAGGATATAGAATTCCATAGAAATCTTGATCTGAGCTTGTCAATTTCTTTCTCCACACTGGTTGGTAGATGTAGAACAGATAAGTAGTAAGTAGGTATAGCAGATAAGGCTGCATTAACCAATGTGAGTCTACCCCCTAGTGATAACATCTTTGCCTTCTAGAGTGACAGCTTATTTGAAATTTTTTCAATGACTGGCAACCAGTCACTGTGATTGGGTTTTCTATAATGTAGAGGGAGACCTAGATATTTTATGGGTAGATTTTCAATTTGACATCCCAAGATTTGAGAGGCTCTCTGGGTGAAGGAAGCATGAATCCTAATTCCAATGATAGAGGATTTATGGAAGTTAATTTTTAATCCCGAACAAGTTTGGAAACAGCAGAGTATTCTTTTAATATTTATAAGGTTGTCCTCAGAGGCCTGAAGAAAGAGGATGGTATCGTCAGCATATTGAATATTCATTATGTTTGGCCCATTGTTTGGTAACTGAATCCCAGAAATTAGATTATTTTCCAATGCTAAGGCTAGCATTCTGTTTAAGACATGTTGTAGACACCCCGATTTTGAGGTGACCCGGAGATTAGTATCCGTATGTTGCTTTGGATGTGATCAGCCCTTAAACCAGACCCCAAACCCATTAGCAAGCCAGAGTTCAGCAATTTGTGAGCAGAGC
>JAMKQA010001025.1:0-29382 GCA_024699735.1 Posidonia australis | reverse complement strand
TGGCTTGAGGTTGCTCATCGTCATTTGAATTTGTTGACCCTTTGTTGGTGATTTTGTTTTGGAGAGTTTTATTTGTTTTGTTTTGGAGTTTGTAATTCAAGACAAGGTGGAGATTGTTGTAAATATGTCTTGAATTATGTCTTTGTTTCAGGGTTAGTTTGGTCATTAGACCATTTAGGTGCCCTAGTATTTAAGAAGGCTAAGGCACAGAATATGTAACCTCTTTGGTCATAATGTAGCCCTATTTTGTCTCCAATTGTGTAGAGAGAACTCCTCCCTCTTCTCTCCATATCTAGGGTTTCATGTGAGGTTCGTTTGTGGGGGAGGGTTTGGATACTTGGGATGTGGGCATTCATCCATTCGTATTTGTTTTCTCTTCACCACTCGGCACAACATGGACCTTACAAGATACTTAAGTGGGTTGGACTAGTAGCTTATGAGCTTGTGTTAGCACTAGGATCCTAGATCCACTAGGTGTTCCATGTCTCCTAGTTCAAGAAGAGAGTCAGAGAATATGTCTCAATTCAAAACTCTCTTCTAGCCAAACTTATCGTTTGAGGACAAGATGGAGTAAGCACCATTTGCCATTATCGACCGTTGAATGGTCAGACGCTATTTCCAGACAGTGACTAAGCTATTGGTCCATTGGAGGAATACTCAGCTCCACGACACCACATGGGTTCCCTTTGTTGAATTCACTAAGGCCTACCCCAATTTCGACCTTGAGGACAAGGTCATTCCTCGTAAAGGAAGCATTGTTGCATCACTGGCGCCCACAATTGTCGACAATGGCTCAAGTATACTCGAAATGACCAGACCTGATGAGGAGAAGGACAACAAGCCACGTGCCAAAGAAAACAATTCACCATCATCGATGACAAGAATGGATAGCAAAGGAGCAATAGCTTTACATGGAGAAGAAGAAGGCCACTAGGCCAAATCCCCAACATTAATTTGCTATGTTGGAATCACACCATAGGATTTTGTTTTACGTTAAGATAGTAAATCTCAACTGTTGGTTAGCAAGATAGATCATTGAGTAACTATTGTTATATGACAAACTTGCTTTTATAGGGAAGATCATTGTTTCCAAAGCATGAATGAAACATCTTTTTCATTATTCTTTTATTCCTTTGTTTCGTTCTCTCTCTCTCTATCTCCTCCCATCTTACTTCTCTTGCTCTTCTTTTCCTTGACCAAACATAGGTTGAAAGAGAGGCACAAGAAAGACCGTTGGTGAGTTGTACATGCAACATGTACTTAGCCTTATCTCTCCTTAGATTGGAAGAAATTTTCTACTCATGCTTAAAGCTAACAAAGAAAAAGAAGAAGAGAATCTTAGATGATGTAGGTAAGAGGAACTTTCGTTGATAAAAAAAAAATTTAATTATAAAGTTCTCTCCGGACCCCTTTCTTGTAGTTGTTCCACATAGACGACGAACAAGATAAGGAATTGCATCACTGAAGAAAGATAAGAAGATTACAATTACAATTTTTGAAATCAAATCCTACTTTAAATAGCTAATTTAAGGTGAAGGAACATCCTATAATAGAGACTAGACCTGTCAAATGGATTGTGTTGTGTACCTATCGTGTCGTGTATAAACGTGTATACTATACATATATGTTAAATCCAAATACAACCCATTTAATTATCGTGTATCTAATACTGAACCCAAACACGAATTGTCTGTTAGCATGTATATACGACATGACCCGTTAAGTACACATTTAAGTGAATCGTGTCGTTTTGATACGATAATGATCCGATTGATACGAGTACACGTTTATTACATGGTTACACATTTAATACAAGATTACACGTTTAATATATATTTAACATTTACACATTTTATACACATAGAAAAATCAAAGATAAATCAATAAATCATGAAACCAATCATTTAACAATATTTCACAAGTTCCATTGTTCCATATACTAATATCATAAGTCTACAACATATCAGAGACATTCACTATTCAAAATAGTGAAAGTTATAATTTATATACATGATTAGGTAACGTGTACTTATCGTGTATTTATCATAGTTTTTACCTTAGATACGAAAATGACTCGTTTAATAATCGTATTTAACGAAAAGACACGATAAATACACAAGACATGATAAAAATAAAACTAAATACAATTATATCATGTCGTATTTGTGTCGTATCAGATATTGACAGGTATAACGCTATGAACTGATTTCATTGCGGACTGCATCTTTTTGACCTCTAGGTAGTCGTAATTGGCCGACAGGTTATGAGCCCCATTGCCCGATCCGGCTCTCTCTCCCACACTCCATCCATCCCGATCTCTACCCACCCAAACCCTAGGCGAGTCATCTCCCTCGCTCCCATTCCCCTCGACAATAATCTCCATAGCTCTCATGCATTTCTCTTGACCCAGCGTAGATCTCATCATATCTGCGATCCCAACGGTTTGGTGTATGCCGCCGGTTCCTCCTCTGCTCTGAACAGCATAGGTCTTTTCATCTCTTTTGCGGGCGCTCGCCGACGGCGGACCGCGGTATTCCGGTGACAAGTTCCTCCAACTCCGTTTTTGTTGTTTCGTTTTGGTGGTTGTGTTTGAGACCCACCTGCCCTATTCATGTTTCATCTGCATTGTTCTTTTTTATGTCTCTTTAGTTCATTTCTCTGGGATTTACTTGGTTTTCGATTCTTGTAGTTAATAGTTGTTCTTCTGCTGTTTTGGTTAAGTTATCTGTAGTCACATAGGTTCCATTTTAACACTTCGCACTGTCGACCGAAAAAACATTCAAGGAAAAACTGATGTATGAAGTACAGAAAATTGATTTACTATAGTAGTTAAAACTTAAAGACAAAGTCTCAAGAAAAAACAAGGCTCTGTTCTTATGCTGCGTAATTATGATGTGTCGTGTGTTTGTGTGAAAGATTTGGGATTTTAAAATTACTGGGGCAAAAAGGTCAGTCGTCGTATGACATAATGCAAATTACTGGTTGTAAATTGCTATCAGGTTCTGCATTTAAAATTTCATGTCTTTTACATTACACTTGACTAAATATGTTCTAAAGAAAAAATATTCTTTTTGGCATCTATTTATGCATCAAGAAATTGGTTTTGAACAATCACAGAGTTATTCCAATACCTTATAAGCCAAATCTAATTGCCTATTTCTGCTTTAGTCATTTCATTTGTCAGTTATTGTATCGTTAATATGGTAGACTATTTTCTGAGCTTAATGATCCTTTATCATGCCTTTCTGGTACAGATCAAATGAAATGATGGATCTATGATTTTTTTCAAGTTTCTCTATGTGCCATATCTAGTTTTTGCAATAGAAGCCTTCTATGCCTGAAATTGACCTTTCATGAGATAGCTTAAATGTCCAAGAGCAACAAACATTGGGAAACAAATGGGAATTCGGGCCGCCTTCCCAGAAAGCGATTCTATAGGGCTCGAGCGCACAGCAATCCCTTGAGTGATTCACATTTTCCCATTCCCGTTTCTCCTTCCAATGTGGATTACTCTCATTATTACCCCCACTATTTCCCTGATGATAAGTCCAATAATGCTGGTGATGATGCAAATACCCCCAAAATCCGCTTTGCTGACATTGGTTGCGGTTTTGGTGGATTGCTTGTCAGACTCTCACCTCTTTTCCCAGATACTCTCATGATTGGAATGGAGTTAAGAGACAAGGTTAGTGACCAGACACTTATTGTTTGAAAGATTAATGTTTAAATTGTTCCTAACAGTAATATTGTATCACATTGTTCTGAATCTGACTATTATATGTAGGTGACAGAGTATGTAAAGGAACGGATCCTGGCATTGAGAGCCTCCAATCCAGGGCAATATGAGAACATCTTTGTTGTTCGCACTAATTCCATGAAGTACTTACCCAACTACTTTAGAAAGGGACAGCTTTTGAAGATGTTCTTCCTATTCCCGGATCCTCATTTCAAAGAGAAGAATCATCGACGGAGAGTGATCAGTCCTCACCTTCTTGACGAATATGCTTATGCATTACAAACTGGGGGTGTAATATATACTATTACAGATGTAGAAGAACTTGGAGAATGGATGAAGTCTTGTTTGGAGGATCACCCTCTTTTTGAACCCGTCCCAGAGCATGAGCTAGAAGCTGACCCAGTTGTCAAGCTCTTGTCTAGTGCCACAGAAGAAGGGCAGAAGGTTGCGAGGAATGAGGGTCAGACTTTCCAAGCAATTTTCAGAAGGATAGAACTTGAGGACTAGCTGTGTACTGTTTGGATCGCTTGGAGTTGAAAGATGTCTTACCCTCATCATTTGGGTCTTATGAAGCTAAGGAGGCACAAAAATTGATCGGTATTTTATTTAAATTAAAAACCTGTTGATCCGATAAGAATAAAATATTACAAGCGTCTAATATTTGTCTGGGTTCAAGCTCTTTTCTTCATTAGAATTTTGTTGTTTCATTGGAATTTTAAGCGAAGCTCGTAAGATATCTTGTTCGCTTGTATCAGCTAGCTTTTGAAACACATTCTCTTTCTTAAAATTCAATGCCTTTTCAGTTTTTATGGTGTTAGTTAATGCTCTTTTTTTCACATGTAAGGACAGAGGCTCGATGCATGATAATCATGCTTTTTAAGACAATAATCTTTTTATGGTAAATGACTTATCTTATAGTTGAGAACGACTTAATTTTTGCATCCAGTTTCACGCAAAAGGGAACAGCTAGGTTTGAACTTCAAATGCTTTCCGATAATTAGTATTTGGTTATAATTCAAACATTCCAGATATTTTCTCCAAAGGAAACTATTTCATTTCACCACATCAATAATTTGAAATTTTTCTTCATTTTCCTTTGACACTTACACCCTATATAATCTTCTCCACGCCAATCTACAAATTCCATCCTACCTTAAAGTTAATGGCCTACGTTGTTTTTCTAATATTTTACAGTCGTATAGCTCGGGCTTTCACCAAAACGTCTACCCAACTTAATATGTCAATTTGTAGATGTAATAGGCACATTTTCTCCCATTGACCTTTCTAAAAGTTAAGAAACATATTTTGAGAATTGATACTATGCGCTCGAGAGGTATGAAGTCCTCGCGTCGTCGACGTCCTTCTGGCAATCACTGCACTCTGATGCACAAGGTGATTGATTTCGATTGATTGGCTTTTAAGAATCGCTTGGTCAAAGAAGACTCCGGCGAAGATGTAGTTTTCCGCCCTCCTCCTCTCAAGTAGGCTAAATCTTCTTCTTTTTCCTCTTCCCTTCGAGCCCAACTATGTGCCCCAGGGAAGTGCCGCCCTTCTTCATGTTCAGCCTCTGTTCCTCCCCCATCAGGTTCCTCCTCGAATCCCTTGGGTGGAGTGGAGCATTTGTGGGTGTTTAGATTTGCTTGGCTAGATCTAGGCCGTTTGGCATCGTTTCATTATGCCTCTGATTTTCGGATTTGCTTTGGGCCGTCCCCGAACCAGAGGCTGGACCTGGTGTTTGATTTGATTTTCTTATCATCTTGCTTGTCTTCTTGTTGGTGATGCTCCCTTTCTATATGTGTTTTAGATATGGTTTCGGATTTTGATATTAATATGCTTAGATCTTGTTTTTCTGCTTATGCCTTTTCGCATCATGTCTCTTTGATCGATTTTTGTATTGAGCGACATTTGGTTTCTGCTTCTAGCAGAACTCCTACTTGCGATCCAGAATCGCAGGAGTAGAGCAGCTATGCTCCTCCCCTCTTCGCCTCTTCAGACACATATCATTGTCTGAGTCTATCTAAGGATAGCTTTTCTCTTTCGCCTGTTCTCCGGTTGGCGCCTCCCTCACCGACGGTGATGCTTTGTGGTTCGACCGTTCGCATGACGCTCCTGGCCGATGGACTTCTCCGATGGTGGGTTTTCGAGGTACTGACAATGGTGTCAGATTGTCAGGCAACTCCTCGTCGTCTGTGTGGTCTTATACGAGTTATAAGCCACCTGTTTTTTTAAGCCAACTTGAAGATAATCAATCTTCTCTCTCAGTTAATCACGCATCTATTAACGCTTCTAATATTAACTTTGGAGTCAATTTTGCGACTCCTCTTTTGTCGTGTAAGTCTAGCCATTCTTGGGTCAATCGTGCAGCTTCTAACATTAATGCTTGCAGTCTTTTTCTCTCTCATGTTTCAAATCCACCGCCTCTAATTTTTTCATTACCTGAGAACATTTCCTCAAATCTCGTTCCCACCAGTGGGGTTGCGTGTTCTGCGGATAAAATCTCTAACGCAGAGATATACTCTAACATAGGTAATTATCATTTTCCTTCCTCTCCTGCCCCTTCCCCTTTTGTGAGGCGCCTCAGTTGTAACTCCAACAGGTTCTCTATTCTTTCCTCTCCTGCTCATCCCCCTGCAACTGGCCTCTCCCATCTCTCTGTGATTGACTCAAGACACAGTTCAACTTTTCTTTCCTTCCTTCAGGAGATTGGCAGGTGGTTTCAAGAAAAAAATTCTTATCCCCGCGGGTAAGTTTCTGTCGTGCATCTGGTAGATGCTTTTCCTGTGGCCTCCGGGGTCATCAGGCTACGAAATGTAAATATGTAGGGTCTTGTTTTAGATGCAAATCATCTTCTCATTCTGTGGCCATCTGCAAATTCTTTCAGGCCCCGCAAGATTCTTCCACAAGGTCCCCTGATATGGCTGGTTTGTCGCCACATTTTCCAACCATTTTACCGCCTTCTGCAGTGGTCTGTGACCACTCTCTGGTTCTCTCGCGGAGTGCTATTGTTACCTCTCATTCCCCCCAACTTACTAAGGAGTCCATAGTAGAACATATTAGGGCCTACTAGCCTTGTTCGTCCCAAGTTGAGGTGCAAGACTTTTCATCTGGAAAATTCTTCTTAGTTTTTCCCTCCCCCCAGATTAGAAATGATTATCTTAATCAATTTCGAGCATCCCTTCAAATGATCTCCGCCTCCTTCATTCCTTGGTCCTCGAACTCCAACACGGTGTTAACTTTGAAGGAAGAAGGAGTATGGCTCAGACTCGAAGGTATTCCTCATCACTTTGGAATATTGCTGTCTTCCATCACATGATCTCTGGGTTTGCTGAACTATTGGAAGTAGACTTAACTATGGATTCTGCTAAATCCCTAGGTTACTCTAGAGTTAGGGTGAAGATTCATCCAGGAAAGGATATTCCCGATTGTCGTTTTTTTTGCTTTTGGCAAATATGTTTACCCCATCAAATTCCGGAGAAGCTGGGACTTATGCGCCACTAGTGCTACCCCTACACTCGGACCCACTGCCCCATTCCCTGCTTGGCCTACAAACTCTACCCCCTCAGCATCTGGTTCCTCTAGTCTTAACCCTAATCGCAAATCCTTTAAGACTAATAGAGGTTGGAGAGGTGGAAAAGGAAATAAGACCTCTAGGGGTGGGAAAAATGTCTGGACAAGATCCATTAGCCCTGCCTCCCATACCTCTACAGGCATTTTACCTACTCCACCCTCTGTCTCGGAGGCTGGCCATGACTTCTCAGTGCAATCATACTCCCACTCCCCCTCTACTGAGCCTCTGCATATTAGAGATGAAACATCTAAGTTTGTAGAGACAGAAATTAAGGCACGCAATCTATCCATGGCTAAGTTCAAAAAGGTTCTTGCCATTTATGACTACCTGGAGAAAGATGACGTGAGTGGCCCTTTTGAAGTTGCCTTCGAGACTCAGCCACCAACTCCAATCCACCCCGCAGGTACTACTGATGATCCTGTTCCTTCAACTACAATGCTAGATTCTGATCCACTTCTATCTGGGTCTATATCATCTGATTCTGCTACTGTTGTTAATGATGATAGCGTTAATAATTTTCTTAATGATACTCTCAATTGGGAGTCCTACGATCACCTCATTGCTTTTTGCAGTATCATTGGAATTTCCTTAAAATCCACGGATGAGGCTAAGAACTTTCTTAATTCTATTAGAGTGGAACAGGGATTTCCTCATATCAATTTAAATATTAATTCCAACTTGACTGAGAACCTAGATTCTCTCTCTCTTTCTCCACCCAATTAATGATCATTTCCGCATGAAACATAAGAGGCCTGGGGTCCAGTGGGAAAAAAACGGGATATTAGTAACTTCGTTAAAACTAACAAACATGTCATTATCATTAGTGAGACTAAATTAGAGACTTTTACTCCCTATGCTCTTAGGCAGCTAGGAGGAGGTTTATTAAACCAATGATTCCTTATTCCTTCCCTGGGGGCCTCTGAGGGACTTCTCATTGGGTGGAATGACAGATTTTTAAAGTTGTTGAACACTATTCCTACCACACACTGCCTCTCTATTAATTTCACTAGCCTTTCAGATGGTCTGGATTGGTGGCTCACAGGGGTATATGGACCCTACGATTCCATACAGAAAATTGAATTCCTTGCGGAATTAGACTTTTTAAGTAAAAAGGTGAACTCTTATTGGGTCATTGGGGGGGACTTTAACCTCACTAGATACTCACATGAACATTCCACTAGGTGCGACATTTCCTCTATTATGAGACAATTCAACGCCTTTATTGATAGTCACTTCCTGGTGGATTTCTCTCCTAATAATTCTAAATACACTTGGTCCAACATGCAAGTGCCACCTATCATGGTTAAATTGGACAGATTCCTTGTCTCTATGAATTGGGCAAATTCTTTTCCCAACTCTTTCTGTCTGGGCCTGACCAGGATAGTTTCTGATCATATACCCATCTCTCTTAATACCACTACTCTAGATTGGGGTCCTACCTCATTTAAATTTTACAAATCCTAGCTTCTCTTTGAGGGGTTCAGCTCTTTCATTGAATCCTCTTGGTACAGTTTCCTTAACATCTGTACCTCTTCCTCTCCTGTAACTAAATTTGCATACAGGCTCAAACAGCTTAAGAAACAGATTATTTGTTGGATTAGGCCGGTAAGAAAGGTAAGATGTAGCAGTCTACTTTCCATTGAATCCCAAATTGCCCATATAGACTCATTAGCTGAATCTCAACTGTTAATTGCAACTATTTTGTCTGAGAGAAGAAACCTTTAGTCAGAACATTTCTCTTTGTTCCAAGAACAAGAAGAATATTGGAAGCAAAAGTCAAGAATTCAATGGCTTAAAGAAGGGGATTTAAACACATCTTTCTTTCACAATATGGTCAATAGCAGAAGAAGAACCAATGCTATTCACTCTCTGAAAATAAGGGACAACATTACTTTCTCCCCTTCCACCATTTCCAAGGAACTAGAGGACCACTTCACTAGACAATTCAATAAACCCACAAGAACTAGTCCTGAATTGAATTGGGATACCTTAATCCCAACTAAAATTCAGAATCCCTTGGACTTGGAAGCTTTCTCCTTGAAGGAAATTTGTTGCTCCTACCTGGAGACACGGCCCTGGGACCTGATGGCTTTCTAATCTTCTTTTTCCAACAATTCTGGAACATTCTCGAAGAAGATATCTTGGAGGTTTTTAATCATCTGTTTTCCTCCACAGAAACAGACTTTCTTCAACTTATTAATCAAACTTTTATCACACTAATCCCTAAGCTGGAAGGGGCATAATGCATAAAAGATTTCAGGCCTATAAGTTTGTTGAACAGTATATATAAAATAATTACTAAAACTTTGGCTTCCAGGCTTTCCCTAGTCCTAGACAATATCATTGACAACTCTCAATGTGCCTTCATCCCAGGGAGACACATTGGGGACTGCTTCCTAGTAGCATAGGAAACATTACACTTCATGAAGTTGGCTGGCATTCCTGGATATCTTCTGAAATTGGATTTTGAGAAAGCTTTTGATAATGTTAACTGGGTTTTTTTATTGGATTCTCTTTCTGGCTTAGGCTGTGGATCTACATGGATTAATTGGATAAAAATGTGCATTACACATGCTAGGTTCTTTATCTTACTTAACGGTTCCCCTAAAGGTTTTTTCCCAGCCACAAATGGTTTAAGGCAAGGTGACCCGTTGTCACCTCTTCTTTTCATTACTGTCACACACACACTGAATAGAATACTTTCTCTTGCTGTGGAATCCAAGATGATATCTGGCATCCAACTTCCTAATGGAGGCCCTAATATAGTAAACATTCAGTATGCAGATGACACTATCTTTTTTTTGTTTGCATGTGAGGACAACATAATCAATATTAAGAGGATTTTGTGTTGCTTTCAGTATTGCTCTGGTTTGAAAATTAACTTTCATAAGTCCTCCCTTACTAGCATAGGTGTGTCAAGTCAACTCATCACTAGATCATCCCAAATCTTGGGTTGCAACATTTCTCTTTTGCCTATAAAATATCTGGGACTTCCCATACACTTTAGGAGGGCAACCTACACTGACTGGTCTCCAGTCATTAAAAAAATCTCTAAAAAACTCTCTTTTTGGAAGGCAAAACAATTGTCTCTAGGAGGAAGATTAACTCTGGTTAATTCTGTTCTTTCAGCCATACCCACTTACTATTTATTTGTGCTACACATCCCTGCAAAAGTTGTTAAAGTCATTGATAAATGTAGATCCAGATTTCTTTGGAAATCCTATTCTTCCTCTTCCTCTATTGGTCATCTGGTTAAATGGGATACACTTTGTAGACCAAAGTATCAACATGGTTGGGGAATTATAAATATTAAAAACTTTAACCTGACTCTCAAATCTAAGTTGCTTTGGCAGTTACTTTCCAACACTTGCTCTCTCAAGTGGAAAGATATCCTTAAAGCAAGATACTTTGCCAGGAACTGGCCTGGGGCTCTCCTCAATACATCCTCAGGTAGGTCCTCACCCTTATGGCAGGAATTGAAAGTATGCTACAATTTAGTCAATTACTGCACCAGCCTTCAAATTCAGAATGATAGTAGCATTATATTCTGGGAAAGTAAATGGTGGAATGGGACAAGACTTAAATACTTCCTTCCTAACCTTTTCCTATTGGCTAAAAGTAAAAAGACCTCACTTGCCAAGACAATTGAGACCTTTAGAGTTGATTTTGGCAAATTATTTGCTAATCCTCACTCTCTAGCTCATATTAGAAACATTCAGGAACAGACTGATCTTCTTTTAGATATCTTGTCTAACCTTAACCTACTTTCTGAGGATGATATCTTACAGTGAAACTTCTTAAATCATATTTTCTCAATGAAATCATGTTACAATATTATCACTGATTGTGGACTTAGATTTTGGCACCATGTCCATATTTGGTGTAGCTGGGCTCCTTTGAAAGTAAAAATCTTCTCTTAGTTGGTACTCTATGACAAAATCTTGACTAAAGTAAATCTATGTAAAAGAGGCTGGGTTGGTCTTGAACAATGTATTTTTTGCAATGCACATAAAGAAACAATTACTCATTTATTCATACATTATCCTTATTCTATTTCCATTTAGAGTGCATTTATTCAGGGATTTCTTTATCCTGCTGTGTTTTCCATTGATGATCTGTTTACATATTCTCTTCCTCTCAAACTTGCCCTGCCTACTAAAGGATGCTATACTCTGTTTTAAATCATCATGTAGACTATTTGGAAGGAAAGAAATAACTGCATTTTTAGAAGGGTTTGTAAAGATTCTAATATGTGTATAAATGAAATTATTTCTCTTATTCATGGCTGGATAGATGCAATGGCTTCAGGTTTTGATAAGGATGACGCCCTCTGCTCTATCACTTCCTTTCAACAAATTCGCAAAGCCGAGCTTACCATCACTAGCTTACCTACCTGCAGGGATGTAGATTCATTTCAACCTTGCTCTGCTCCAGTAGATGATCATCCGATCAATGATTAACTCCCTGTTAGTAGCTTCTTTTTGGGAATTTTTTTGGGACATTAATACTTTATCTGATGGCTTGTGTTGGCCGATATAATTTTTTGATTTGACAGTTCAACTTTGGAGGAATGTATTAAACAATCAATATTGTACTATTTTGTTTCTCCTGGGTTTGTTTACCCGAGGGACTTATATATCATAGCTTACCGTTAACAAAACAAAAAAAAACTTAATACGTCAATTTAACATCTAAATTATTTTCAAGTTCATGCATCAAGATTTTTTTTTTTTTGGTAAAAGTTTAGATATGTATTTCATCGACTTTAAATGCCCGGTAAGAAAAACATAGTATTGTATAGAATATTACAGCATCAGAGACAACAGCCCAAAAATGAAGGTCCAAAAATTACACCACCAGCAGACTATACTGCAACACTAAAGCAAGGGAGCCTCAAAGGCCCTCAGGTGGCACGGAACCTCTTCCAGAGTCATCAAGGGGCAAAGAATCGACTCCTGAGGGCATTCTGGAGGAAGAAGGGATAGAAAGGCTGGAAGAATCAGGTGGCTGAGCAGCAATGGCTGACATAAAGAGCCTCATCTCGTCCTTTTCAAAACCTGCCACAAGATTATCTATCCAGAGGTTCATGAAATAAATAATATCACAAATTATACCATATGCATCACTACAAGAATTTCTGAAAATCCTATTATTCCTTTCTTTCCAAATCAACCAGAGGATGACTTGGACCAACATAATCCACCCATAATATGGCAAATAGAATTTGAGGTTTGGGACAGATAGAAATATATCCGTCACAGATAAGAATCCAGGGTATAAAGGTGAAGTAAGCAAAAAATCCCAAACTTTCCTGGCATAAGAACAGTTAAGAAACAAGTGAGTATTATGCTCAATACTAACATGACAGAAAGTGCATAAAGGGGACCAGTCCATGCATCAAGATTGTGAAACGTATTTTCAAATATTTTGTAGAGAAGTTATGCCAGTGATGCATATCGTTTTTTTTTTTTTTTGAAGTCATGATTTTGTGATGCGGATTGGGAAACATTTTCCATCACTCAACCACAAATTTGCACAGAAGTCTTTCTTGAAAACTACAACATTTCACGACTTAGCACCTTAACCGAGGCATAAGTTTTGCTGCCTGCATTCATTCTTTTTGGCATTAGCAGTCTAGCACGTCTGTCTCATGCCCGGACACTCTCCATTATGCATGCCCGATATTAATACACCGTCACATTGAAATGTAGTGTTCATTATTATGCTTGTGAAAAAAAGGGTAACCCGGGTGTAACATGCCCTGGCTGGAAGAGATAATACAACACTAGCGAAAACTGCTCTGATATACTACGTCCTTGTTCCGTGTGTCTCACCCCCTGTGAACCCTATGGTGGCGGGTCGACGCATACCCTGCGATCGCCGTGATCCCCCTCCCTACAACCTCCGCTCGTGCAAGGCTGTTCTGGCTGGGGAGGTGCTCTTTGCGAGCTCCTCGCCCGGAAAGGCACGACCTCGGTTGGTAACTTCTATCCCTCCCTTTCTTCTCCGACGTTTCCTGCTCAGGGAAGCCGAAAGAGGAAGGTCGCTTCTTCTCTTTTAGATCCC
Organism: Posidonia australis; assembly: GCA_024699735.1. Taxonomy (NCBI): domain Eukaryota; kingdom Viridiplantae; phylum Streptophyta; class Magnoliopsida; order Alismatales; family Posidoniaceae; genus Posidonia; species Posidonia australis. The sequence goes on along the minus strand of JAMKQA010001025.1, from coordinate 16,012 downwards.
CAATCTGCTCTCGACGGGCGGAGGAAAGCTCCCCCTCCTCCGTCTGGCTCTCTTCGGGGCAGATACGCCTCGGACGACCCCCAATCGTCTGGTTCTGCCATCCTGGCGGTCATATTTGGCCCGTCTTCTTGCTTGAGTTTTTATTCCAATATTGCAGTGGATATTACCGTGAATTGCCTTTATATTTGTAGATCTTTGTCGCCGATGTGGTTGAAATCATTGGTTTCATGTTTATTATGTTTTGATATTATAGGCGTTTATGGATCGGTGATAGTTGAGCTTATTTCTTCTTCTGCATATGATTTTCCTGGATTTTTTGATGCGGATGGTTTGCCTTTAGCATTTAGATCTGTTTCGAGGATTTTTCCCCGATCCCCTGGAGGTTTTTGTCCAATTCCTCTGCACTCTGTTTGTGTAGACCCTATTTTTCTCCCCGGTGCTCCGACGATCTCTCTCCCGTCGGTGAACCGGCGGGGTGCGGCTTTTGGATCTAGAAGTTGCGTGCTTGAGAAGCCAGGTTACTCTGGCTCCTCGTGTTCCGTGTGGAGGTATTCTCGGTATTCCCCCCCTGAGGTTAACAAGGTGATTAGTAATCTTAGGCGTAATGGAGGGGGGTATTACGATCATTCTGTGATTGATAAAAATAATTACAATCCTTTACCTCCAACTGTTGATAAAGTTGATTCTAATCTTGATGCCTCGTCAGAGACGAAGGGGTGTAAGTCCGTAATTACTGACAATTCTGACGGTGGAGCAGGGGCTGCTCCGTGCTCTGCGTGGAATTTCTCTTCTTTTTCTTTTTCTGTTCCCATGTTTCCGTGGGCTTACGATAAGTGCCCCTTATCGTTGAACATTACCCAGTTCCCTCTAGGGGGAATGGGAACTTAAGTTGCCCCTGCGTGCAACATACCAGGTATGATTTTGGTGCAGACCTTGAGCCCCGTGCTGGCTCAGTCTGCCCTGACCTCGCCCCGTTTCTCTCTGACAACAGGCATTCTATGAGCAGTAATCCCGCCCCATTTTTCTCTGACAATGGGTCTTCGCTTGGTTTCGATAACGCCTCTGTGATTCGGGCTCCGCCCGAGACGCAATTAGTAGAACATACATCTTCCTCTAATGCGTGTCTTAATGACGAAGATCATATCAAGCGTCGATTAAATGAGGGTGATGCTCTGCACGACGCCAGTCTGACACGTTACAGCGCTGGCAGCACGTCTCCCTCGTCTTCTTTTCTCTGTGGCGGTTCGGGTCTTTCCCTCGCACGATCTTCTGACAATAAGATATCCTCTGACGAGTGGATATCTTCTGACATTCGCGATTCTTCCAATCCTATCTCTTCGTCAGGCTCCCGATTCACTCCCCTCACCTCTCCCATTTCCTCTAAGCAGTTTTCTGAGTGGACTACGGTGCAGCGACGGAAGGCCCCCTCCCCCCTGGTAAGCTTCTGTTGTGCCTCGAATCGCTGTTTTGCTTATGGCCTCCTTGGCCACACTAAGAGCAACTGCAAATACTCTGGTTTATGCTTTCGTTGTCTCTCCCCCTCTCACTCAGTGGCCATCTGTAAAATTTTTCAGGAAGAGAAACGGGTCAATAGCTCCTCTAGAATGGTGGGTCAATCCCCCCACTTTCCGACTATAATTCCCTCTTCTGAAGCTACATGCGACCTCCTCCTTTCCCTATCCTGTTGCGCTTTAGTATCCTCCCATTCTACCCAACTCTCCAAGGAACTACTGGAACACCATATCTCCACTCACTGGCCTCTGGCTTCCAGTGTGGAAGTCAAACTTTCTGCACTTGGTAAATTTCTACTCAGATTTCCCTCTCCTAAGATCAAGACTGACACTCTCAACCTTTACGGTTCCTCTCTGCAATCTCTTTCAGCATCCTTCACCCATTGGTCGCCTCAAATCAGTGCGGTCTTTACCCTTCGAGAGGAGGGTGTTTGGGTCAGGTTAGAGGATATTCCACACCATCTGTGGAATGTTGATGTCTTTAGATGCATGGTGGCAGACTTTGCAAACCTCCTGGAGGTTGATCTCTCTGTTGAAAGTGCAAAACAGCAGAGTTTTGCTAGATGTCGCATCCAGTTACACTATGGCAAAGACCTCCCCGACACCCGATTTTATGCCTTCGGGCGTATAGTCTACCCGATCAAGTTTAGAGCTAGCTGGGATCTCTGCGACCCCTCTCCTTAAGTGCAACACAACACACAAGCCCAACATACCGCCTGGCCTACTAGACCCGCTACTGCCTCTCACCAGAGAGTTCCTCCTCCTAGTAGGAAATCTTTCAAGGTCACCAAGACATGGCGTGGAAGTAAGTCCGGGAAAAACTCGAGACCCGGAGTCAATGTCTGGACCAGACCCTTCTCCCAATCGTAATCTAGCGACCTCTCTCATGGTTCCGTGGGGATCCTTCCTACCCCGCCTGCTTCCGAGGGCTGGTACAAGGCCTCTCCTTCCCCTTCCACCTCTGAGGGCTGGAATAAGTCCTCCCCTACTCCCCTTGCTTCTGATGGCTGGCACAAGGCCTCTTCTTCCTCAAAAGGGACTGCTCCGTCCCTGTTGGACGAGTCCAACTTCGTCCAAACAGAGATCCGTGCTAGGAACCTATCTTTGGGGAAGTTCAAGAAGTTACTGGCGCTGTATGACTGCGTAGAGAAGGAAGCGACAGTCGAGATCCCCACGGAGCCTCTTCCCTCACACCCGGATACCCCCATTCATGCACCAGGTACCTCTATTAACCCCTCTCAGCAACTACCTTATGCTGTTAATACAGATCATTCTGTTGCTTCTACATCATCTTCTGCTTCTTCTAATCATCATTGTATGCCTGATATGCTAGATAAGGACTATGATCCTTTGACTTGGGATTCTTAACAACACTTTCAAGATTTTTGCGATAAAATTGGCATTCATCTTAGTTCTAATGACGAGATTCAGTCGTTTTTTTCCCAAGTCAGGTTAGATCAGGGGAAACCGGTTTCCCTGAGAAATTGGAATAGTTATTGTGAGAGGGAGCCTCCCTCTTGTTTCTCAAACACATTTTTATGATCATTGGAGCATGGAACATCAAGGGTTTAAGGGCTGGCTCTAAAGCCAGGGCCGTCCGTAATCTAGTTAGACTATAAAAATGTGATAGTCTCATTATCACGGAAACAAAAAAAAGACGAATTTTCCCCTGCATTACTTAGATCTTTAGGGGGTAAGAAAATTACTTTATGGTCCTTTTTGGCCTCTTCTGGTGCCTCTTGAGGCATTTTGATAGGCTGGGATGATAGGAAGTTGAGCCTTCTGACTCACCTTCTGGGTCTTTATTGCCTCTCCCTCCATTTTCACTCATTAGAGGATAACTCTGAGTGGTGGCTTACCGGGGTTTATGGACCCTGCGTTCCTAGATTCAAACTTGATTTTATCAGGGAACTACGTGGTCATAGCCAAGTGGTCAACGAAAATTGGGTTATTGGTGGAGATTTCAACTTAATTAGATACTCCCATGAGCATTCATCCTGTCCTAGGATCACTTCACATATGTCACTGTTCAATGACTTTATTAATGCTAATAACTTAGTGGATCTCTCTCCCAATAACTGCTCCTACACTTGGTTCAATCTTCAGATGGAACCCACGCTGGTTAAGCTTGATCGCTTCCTCGTTTCTCCCTCTTTGTTGGTTATGTACCCCAATTCCTTTTGTTCTGGGATGGCCAGGGTAGTCTCTGACTACGTCTCAATTATTTTAAAAACTTTAAAGCATAATTGGGGACCGCCTCCTTTTAAGCTTTACAAGTCTTGGTTACTTTATGAAGGAAGCCTTTCTTTCATCCAGGACTGCTGGGTAAAGTCAAGGGACTTGTTCTTCTCAACAAACCCCTTAGCTAGGTTTTCCTACAACCTGAAATTTTTGAAGAATAATCTAAAAAATTGGATTGGCCCGATTAATCTCAAGAGAAACAGCTCTTAGGTGATATAGAATTTCACATCCTAAGCATTGACAGCTTAGCTGAGCATTCCATTCTAGATAATGTGACCTGGAGAGAGAGGCTTGCTCTTAGAGACAAACACTATGAGTTTTTAAGAATAAATGAGTTATTCTGGAAACAAAAATCCAGAATACAGTGGTTAAAGGAGGGAGACTCTAACTCTGCCTTCTTTCATAATGTTGTCAACTCCCATAGGCGCAACAATGCATTTCTGTCTCTCACTGTGGACTCCTATGTGATCACATCCCCCCGGGCCATTAGTGATGCAATAGAGGATCACTTTATTAGGCAATTCAACAGCCCAAAAGGTCCCAGTGTCCTCCTTAATTGGGACCTGCTGATTCCCAACAAGATTGTTGATCCTGATCTTCTTGAGGTACCTTTTTCAATTGAAGAGGTTAAGGGTAATCTTAATAGATTACCTGGGGACAAAAGCCCTGGTCCGGATGGGTTCCCCATTTTCTTCTTTCAACAATTCTGGGATATGCTAAAAGATGACATAATGCACATTTTTCAGCACATTTTCTCTTCTACAGAGCCTGATACCCTTTCCCCTTTAAATTAGACATTTATAGTACTTATTCCAAAGCGGATTGGTGCCAATTCAATATCTGATTTCAGGCCTATTAGCTTGGTAAATAGTATATATAAAATATTTACCAAAACCTTAGCCTCCAGGATATCCCCCATACTTAATAATACCTTAGATAGCTCCCAATGTGCCTTTCTCCCTAGCCATTCTATTGGAGACTGTTTTCTGGTTGCCTAGGAAACCCTTCACTTTATGTACTCCTCTAAGGTGCCAGGTTTCATTTTAAAATTAGATTTTGAGAAAGCTTTTGATAAGGTAAATTGGGATTTCCTCCTACAATCTCTTCAAGGTTTAGGATTTGGGGGGAAGTGGATTTCATGGATCAAGATGTGTATTACTTCTGCCAAATTTTCTATTCTTTTGAATGGAACATCTCATGGCTACTTTGGATCTTCCAATGGGTTGAGGCAGGGGGACCGGCTATCACCTCTACTCTTTATAGTAGTTACCCATATTCTGAACCGTATGCTTCAGTTGGCTTCCAATCATAATCTCATTAAAGGGATTCAGTTCCCTCATGGGGGTTCTCATGTTCTCAACATCCAATATGCGGATGACACTATTCTTTTCCTAGCTGAGGGTGTGGAAAATATTGTGAACATTAAACGCATCCTTTGTTGCTTTCAATCTTGTTCTGGCCTCAAAATTAACTTCTCCAAATCTTCTATTACTGGTATTAAGGTTGGACAGGAAACAATAGATATTGCCTGTAAGCTTTTAGGTTGCAAATCTACAACCTTGCCCATCACTTACTTAGGCCTTCCACTTCATTATAGGAGGGCCTCACGCAGGGAATGGACTCCTGTACTGGAGAAATTAGCTTCTAAGCTATCCCATTGGAAAGCTCACTTTTTATCCCTTGGTGGCAGATTGACACTTATTAATTCTATTTTATCAACTATTCCTATTTATTATATGTCTATCTTGCATATGCCCAGACAGACTCAGAAGGACATTGATAGGCTTAGGTTCAACTTCCTTTGGAAGTCTGTCCCTACTGCTGATAATGGCAAACACCTAGTTAAATGGGGTGCTCTCTGCAGGCCTAAAAAGCAAAACGGTTGGGGGATCCTAAACCTCCGGAATTTCAATCTTGCACTTAAATCTAAATTAGTCTGGCAATTACTCTCCTGTGACTTTCATGCTATGTGGAAAGGGCTAGTGAAGGCCAGATATATGAAACTATTAGGGCCAGGGGCTTTTCTAAATACTACTTCTAACCATTGCTCCCCATTATGGCTTTGCCTGAAAAATAACTTTCATGTTGTTAATTGCTTCAGTTCCTTTAACTTGTGCAATGGGAAAGATGTCCTTTTCTGGGAACAGAAATGGAGGGATGGTGTAAAATTAAAATATTTGCTCCCTCAACTATTCTCTATTTGCAGATGGAAGAAAGCCTCTGTTTACAGAATTTATAACATGTTTGACTCTGATTTTAATAAGTTGTTGGATACGTCCAAAACATTATACTGTGATTACAATGTTTTGCAATCCCAATTGGATTTGATGGCACAAATTATGCAATCTATTAATTTAGAGGAGGAAAGAGATGTTATATCCTGGACTCCTTCTTCTTCTTCCAAGTTCTCAGTCAAATCATGTTATAACACTTTGAACGATGATGGCCTTAGATTTTATCTATTTGAGCAGATCTGGAGAACTTGGGCCCCCCTCAAGATTAAGTTATTTTCCTGGCTTGTTATTCACAATAAAAACCTCTCTAAGGAAAATTTGTTAAAGAGAGGGTGGATTGGATCATCTACATGTATTTTCTGTAACCTTAATACTGAAACTAATACTCATCTGTTTATGTTTTGTGATTTTGTCTCACAGATTTGGCAGTTTTTTTTATGTTCCCAATTATATCCTGGATACTATAATTTGGACTACTTATATCTACATAAACCTGCCCTTAAATTTCATTTAAATAACTACAGCTGGTTTGTTTTGATTCAAGTTATTCTCTGGGTAACCTGGAAAGAAAGAAACAGCAGAATTTTTCGTAAAAATTTCAAGCCTTCTCATGTTATTATCTCTGATATAATTGGACTAATGAGGCACTAGTTAGATTCTCTTCTACCAGGTTTTTTTTTTGTTAACGATTGAGATAGATAGTATATCATCGGCTTAAATGCCTGGTAAGAAACATTGTCAAAAGTATAAATATTACAGAACCGCAGGCATATCTGCCATAATAAAGTCTCAAAAATTGTCCCCAAGATGGATCCATTGAAATATTACATCAAAAATTGTTCTTTTCTTCTAAACAAAGTGAAGCCATCATCACTCTTGCATGACATTCTGAGATTCATCTCCAGATGGTTCATTTAAGAAAGAAGGTCTTGATGAGGAAGGGATAGAAGGTGTAATGGCAGGCTCCACAGGCTGTGAAGCCATTGCAGAAACAAATTGCAACATATCCTCCTTCTCAAAACCTGAGACAAGGTTTTCCACCTAAAATTTCATCAGAGACATAATATCGTTAATGATCAAAAAACATGATCTAAATACATTGCGAAAAATCCTACTATTCCTTTCTTTCCAAATCAACCAGAGAATGATCTGGAGTAACAAAGTCCACCTAGAAAAAGGTAAATAAAACTTGAGGTGAGGGACAGATAAAAATAAATCACCTACAGAGAAATATCCAGGGTAAAGTTCTGAGACCAAAAGAACTCCCAAATCTTCCTTGCAAATGAGCAATTAAGAAACAAATGATTATTATTTTCAATATTTACAGAGCAAAATGTACATAATGGAGTACCAGACCAAGCTCTTTTTAACAAGTTTTCTTTTGTTAAGTTCCTATTTTTAATAACTAACCATGAAAAAAGCTTGACCTTTAAGGGGGTATAATTCCCCCAGATGCTTTTATAAAAAATGTTACGAAGGCCCCCATCATTAAAAATATTGTAAGCTGCTTTTACAGTGAAGGTATTATTTTTTGGAGGAAGCCAATTGAAGTCATCATCTCTTGTATCCAAATTTAAAGATTGCAGAATACAGACGAAACAATCCAGCTGAGATTGAAGCATAGTGGAATTAACTGAATAACAATGAGCTAAATTGAACAATCGATTGAAATCTGTATTAAATAAATCCAAAGTTATTCTAACTTAAGCCTTTTTAAATCTAGCAACACTGTATAGTTCAGGTAAAAAGGAGCTAAGAGGAGTATCATTGTGTCATTTATGACTCCAGAATAAAGTATTTAAACCATTGCCCACATTAACAGTTGAAAAGCAATTGAAAAAGTTAAACCCTTTTTTAATATGACTCCATAGGGGAGAGCAGAAGGAAGAAGAAGTATTCAAAATTGCACCAGGACCCTTGTGCAAGTATTTAGCCCTAAGAATAGATTTCCAGATAGGGCTGAATTGGTTTGAGAAAAATTACCAAATTAACTTGATTTTTAAAGCTGCACTGAAATTTCTCAAATTTATTATTCCCCAACCATTTTGCTTTTTAGCCCTACAGATATTAGACCATTTGATTAAATGTATCCCTTTATGAGTAGGAGATAGAGAATTCCATAAGAATTTACTCCTAAGAGTGTCTATTTTTTTCTCTATCTTCAAGGGCATATGCAGGACAGACATATAATATGTTGGAATTGCTGATAATACAACATTTACCAAAACTAGTCTGCCCCCTAAAGACAGATGTCTGGCCTTCCAAGAAGAAAGTTTATTAGTAACTTTCTCTATCACAGGAGCCCAGTTATTAACGTTTGCTTTTTTAAAATGCAAAGACAATCCTAAATAAGTGATAGGAAGATCAACCTTCTCACACCCCATGATATCACAAGAGGATAACAAATCTTCCTGGGAAACCCCCACACCAGTCAATGATGATTTTTGGAAATTAATTTTTAACCCAGAACATGACTGAAAACAGCATAAAATTCTTTTGATATTAATCATATTTTCAGTGCTATCAGGCAAAAAAAGTAAAGTGTCATCTGCATATTGCAGATTGATCAATGAGGGACCATCATTTGGAAAATTAATCCCAGAGATTAAGTTATTCCTCTTTGCTGTCTGCAACATAGCATTTAGGACATTTGAGGCAATAATAAACAGTAAGGGGGACACGGGATCAGTGGATCACCCTGTCTTAACCCATTAGCTGCCCCAAAAAATCCTTTAGGGGATCCATTCACCAAGACAGAAAACTTTACAGAGGTTATACACATACGGATCCAAGAGATCCATCTATCCCCAAAACCCATACCAGCTAGTGAATCTAACAGAAAATTTCATTTAATGTTGTCAAATGCTTTCTCAAAATCTATTTTCAATATATAACCCTTAGTGTTGGAGGTGCTCATATAATGTAGGGTTTCCTATGCAACCTAGCTTCTACCAGGTTTTGAAAAAGAGGATTTGAGGAGCACACTAACTTCTATGAAGGCTGCTTGGGCAGAGAACCTCTCAGCTCCTTCAGATGCTCCTCCCACCTCTAATGAGTCCACTATTCCTCCTGCTACTGCTGCTGAAGTTATGAAGCAATAGTTTAAATTTGTTTTTAAACATAGGAACTTTATTGCCAGCTTTACTGACTGTATGTAATATTGACATAAACATTGCCTAAGTAATTTTGTGATACTTTGGATCCTTAATTTCCTTGGATTTTCGTCATTAGGATTAAAATCTAATACTACGTACCATTGCCAAAAAAAAAAAGGATAACCCGTTGTACCCTCTTTACCTGTTTTTGTATTGCTCAAATAATCAAATGGCAAACGTTTTTATTTGTTACAACCCTGAGAAAGGACATCTGGGATGATCGACACGATCAGTTTGTTATTAACTTTTTCATTATCTCGACTTCTACTCAAGTTTGACAATCACAAAATCAATTTAGAAGTCTGGGAAAAGAATTTATACGATCAACCTCTCAAATCGGAACAACAATACCAAACACACGTGTAAAATGAGGAAAAAAATTTTCCCCTTGAAAATCAAAATACAATATTTTTTTGAAGGAACCAGAAGAAGTATCACTTTACGGCGTTGGTTCCCTGACTGAGGAGTGTCAGTCGCCACGTTTGACCTGCGCAGTATCTCTTAATGAATAGTTCAGCTGCGTCAGAGAACCATCTACATTCAACATGGAAAAAGATTTCTAACATCGTGTTCAGATAGGATGTCACAATTCGAGAAAACCCTCAATAAAACCCTCCTGTCATGAAGGGGGATTCAAACTCAAACTTATTAGCCACAAGACTAGAATCATTACTCTATTTATTTTCTCAAACTAGTAGAATTGAGCAGACGCAATTGTGAAAAGAAAGAAGTGAGGAAAACGAAAGAAGAAATGGAAGAAACACCCCAGGCATGGTAATAACGTTGGGAGGCTTTCTACCTGTAACAAATGTTCAAACTCTAGCAGTTTCATGCTATGATATCCCATAAAGGTACATCAGACAGGAAACCTTCCCGTCTGATACCATCGGCAGTTGTCAGGCTTCTTGACCTCAGCAATGGGAGCAGCATTGATGAAATCCCTATCATAGGCCTCAAAAGGCTTCTTGACCTCAGTGTCTCAGATGAAAAAGCTGCCAGGCTTGAGCTTGCTGGTGAAGGCTGGGGATTCTTCCAGGTCAGTAGAGAACTTACTGCATCTTGTTTGCCATACAAACTGGATTAATTGGACTCCATAGGTTGTCACTGAGCCCCAAAGTCAGTTATTACTAGCGAGAGAATTTCACATTCTGCAGTTGATTAACCATGGAGTATCAGATGAGGTTGTGGAAAGAATGAATGACCTGCAAGAATTCTCCAAGCAGCCTGGAAGCTAAGCTAGAATGCTCAATGCCACCAGGTATTTTGAAGGTTATGAGCAGGCATTTGTTTTGTCCGAGGAGCAGAAAATTAGTTTGGTTAGATATGCTCTATCTCTAATTCTCTATACACAGCCAAGTCCTCTAGAAACATGCAACTCTGGCCTACACGTCCTCAAACAATCCAGTATGGAATGAAGAAGCCTATAATATATTTTAGGCAAAAGAATTTACATACAAAGTTCTTTATTCATGGTGATTGCTTTTTAGAGATGCACTGGATATCCTAGGAGCTGAAGAGAGTTTCAGCCCTTCTAGTGGGATTCACGGCCAAGAATCTCGGACTTGCACCTGAGAAACTTAGTGACAATTTCAAGGAAGGGATGCTAGGTGTGAGGGTGAATTACTACCCTCCCTGCCTCTTTCCTGAAAGGGTGCTAGGAGTTTCTCCACATTCCAATGGTATCGGCTTAACATTGTTGTTGCAAGTTAATCAAGTGATGGGATTGGAGATCAGGAGAGAAAGATGGCTTCCATTGAGGCCACTACCAGGACCATTGTTGTTAACATTGGGGGCATCCTTGCGGTACACATTTACATAAACATAATTTGAAAATATTAAATTGTAACTTCTAGAAGATAACCACAACCTTGTTTATTTTGTACATATATATTTTCAAAATTTTATTAGAGGCCTTACTTGCTGTTGAACCAATTTATACCATGGATAGATATTGACTAATGGGAGATACAAAAGAATTGAGCACAGGGTCATGACAAACAAGGACAAGGAGCGTCTCTCCATTGCTGCATTCCACTTCTTAAGGTACGAATCCCCAATAGGTCCCCTTGCTGATCTTGTGGAAAATGTAAATGAGCAACCACTCTACAGAACAATGAGCTTCCAAGAATATGGAAAGATTATTTTTAGGCTCCAAACTCGACGGAAAGACCCAACTGGGTCAAATGAAGTTGAAGATATAACAGTGATTTGATATGTCAGGGATGAGAACTCCAGAAAAAAGTGGGCTGTGGTAACATCAGAATTTGCACCTATTTGTATCTTTTTAGTGATCAGCCTACTAGTTTCTTCAATCCTACTTGGTCTTATTTTTCCATTTGTGTTCAATTGTTGTTTGATGTATGTATCAGTGTAAGCATAGTTGTCCGTTGTCTTGGGTGTGTTCTTAGAGTTGGTAGTTTGATGTCAGGATGAATAATTCAGCTCAATTCAAGATGAATAGTAAATCGAAAATATAAATATGACATGATATTTCTAATCAAATTCTTGAAAGAAGGCCACTTGTATATGCTTACTATTTTTGGACTGTGGTTCTTTTTATTGATCTGTGTAAAAGCTATTGATCTAACTTCCCTATTATTGAAAATAGTATACTAACTTCCCTATTTGGGCATTTATAGTCAACAACCAGGATTAAATATAACACTAAATATTTTGTATTTATCCTCTGTAAAGAAACAAGGAATTTTTCTTTTGGCAAGAGATCAAATAAAAGCGAGTTCTGAGGTCCCAAAAAACAAACTTGTACAGTACTCCAGAAATATATGCCAGATTGCATTGTTGCAGATGCAGTATCATTCAAAACTTAATGAAATTATTTTCTGTTAGCTGTCAAATTGAGCAACTTGTCTTACCTCTCCTGGCTGATTTGCTTGAACAATTGTTCGGAGTTGTGAATTTTCCATGTTTGAGAGCAACTGTGTTACAGTCTTTAGATGAGAAACACTGAAAAGATACACATATGACAAGGTAAGTTGAATTCAAAGATGGTTTCTGTGTCTCTGAACACTTCAAAGGAAAAAAAATTTCAAATAAATCATTCTAGGTAGCTTACTTTCACATAGCTAGTCATATATGGTAGGAAGATACAAGAAATCAAAAATGAACTTCCCGTTTGGTTCTTTTCCCTCAAAAAAAATGAAATACAATGGTTATTGTGTTCGTGAATGATATAACAGTAGCACATCTGAACATTAAAAAAAAACTCTTTAAGACATTACTTACCACTCACCTTAATTTAGTAATTTGCTTATTTTCAAGTATATCTATTAAATTGTTTTTCTTTAGGATTATATGGTATATCTTTGAACTTCTATGGTTCTACCTACTTTTTCATTTTATTTTATTTTGAAATATATGGTTCTACCGACTATGGTTCTCTAACATTACAATGTGATAAATTTGAATCCTATCAACCATCAAGGACAGGGCTGCTTCAAACAGTTTTCAAAGACCAGTCACTTCAATGCGCAAAAACCTTGAAAAGAATTGAGCAACAGTAACCTTTCAGGTACTCCAAGAAGACATTTCCAAAGGCCAGGAAACTTCTCCTCTAAATACTCAACAATTTCCTTCTCTGTACATATATTACTGCTTGTTTTACCTGTTTTTGTGCTACACCTTTTAAAAAGCCACAGCATTCATGTGTTAAAAGAAGTGTCCTTATGTGAATATCCAGAAGATACACTTAAAAAAAAAACCTACAAACCCTTTTTATGTTGGAATCTCCCACTACAACTAGCATAAATTCATTAAGCCTTCTCATCCAACCCAATGCTTGAGAAGAACTTAATTTGTGCAGCTATATTCATGCAAAAAGGAACAGATTTGCCACAGAATACTGACCTACTGAGCTTCAAATAATGTTTCCCAGACTCAGTATTCAGATACATCAAATATTCCAGATATCTAAAGGAAAGGGAATCATTTCAATTTATCATGATGAAAAGAATTTTAAGTGTTCTACACAAAGCAACAAACCGTTGAGTGATTTTAACTTTGTATACACATCAGAATCTTCCTTAAAATTGCCAAAAGTAGAAACCGCAGCACATCCTTAAAACTGTTAAATACCACAGCCATCAGAATTAGCAAAGCCTATAAATTCTTGTTATGTCCAAATACCTGATTCGTCTTTTCTTCCCATTTCTGCTTTATTGTTCAGTGCATTCGATGGCATACTTTTACATAACAACCAAATGGAAGAAGGAAAAAAAAAAAATTCTAAACCCACCTTATATAAAGCACCAATCTTTTAATTTTAAAACCATGATAACTTCGAAAGGTCAAATGCCAATGAGAGAGAGCTTTCCGTATAACTCTACAACATAACAATCACAGTCACAGGACTATCTAACAAAAAGACTATAATACCAACCTCTGCAGACCATTTTCCATATGTTCATCCAGGGAAGAAACGACTTGCGGCAGCTGTTCTAGTACCTGCTCAACAAACCATCAAGATGACATCATATAATCGGAGAACTTCACTGACCAAAAACTTACCCCACAAAACTCCAAAATCAAAAGTTCCAAAAGGAGCATGCATGCAAGCACACGTACATACCTTCCCGGTGTTCTTGGCAACCGATGCTTTCGCAACAAGATTCTTAGGGAGTTTCATCAGGTGAGCCTGCAGTTCAGAATGACATATGTTCCATTGATGCATCAGAATCAGCACTCCCAGATCGGAGATCTACAGATAGGGGAAGGAGAGTACCTGGGCGGGGGAGGATTGCTGCATGAGGTGGAGGAGATTGGAGGTGGATTGGACGGCCTGGCATATCTGCTCTCCGACGGTGGACTTCGCCGTCCCTTTCCCTTTCTGGCCGTGGCCAGCCGATGCCATTGACGGGAGATGGGGGTGTCTGGGGACGAGCCTTGGGCGGAGAAATTGGGGTTCGGTGATTTTGGCGTTTGGAGTTGGTAGGTGGCGTTCGTTTTCAATTTGGTTTGAAGAAGTAAGCTGAAGGTGGAGGTGATGACTTTTTTTAGATCAATCGAAATTTTTGTTTCTATTTTTTAGGAAGAAAGGAAGAGTAGGGTGGGAGTAGTATTGGTTGAATCTGACTCCTATTAATGAAATTTTTATTTATCAAATAAGATTTTATCAATAAATCAAAATTTAATTTCTACAAAAACTCTTAGACCCTGTTTAGAATCTCTTATTTGTAGAAGTCAAATTATGAGGTTTTAATAAAAGTTGACTTTTGTAGTATCTGTAGAAGCTAGATTAGCTTAGTTATGAAAATCCTGTTTGGTAAATAAAGATTCCACGACAATAGTTAAATTTTAGCAATATTGATTTTACATATTTACCTTCCATCTAATGGCAAATTTATAATAATAAGGATATTTCTATGTAATTAATTTAAAAAATTAAAGCTACAAACGTAAATACATACCTCATTTATTTAACTTCTGTCAGAAGTTTCTTCTGACCAGTTTCTGAAAAACCATGTTTTTACGTATAGTTTCAGGATCTAGAAGCTATAGTTTTTGTGAAAAGTGGGTTCCCAATACCTCATTTGGAACTGCTTCTATGATATTTGATAGTTTGACAAAAACTAACCACTCAGAAGCTGTTTATAAGCAACTCCAAACGGGATCTTAGATACTGTTTGGAATCACCTAAATGTAGAAGTGAGATTCTAAGATTTTTCTAGAAGTTGGCTTTTGAAAGTTTTTGTAGAAGCTAGATTCTAGGTTATCTTCAAAATATCTTGTTTGGCAAATAAGATTCCATTGATAGAAGTTAAATTCTACAAGAAGTTAAAATATATATTTACTCCTTGCAAACTCTTCTCTTTTCTCTTTCTTCCTTTCTAAGTAATTTATTAAAAATAATAAGACTAACATTGTAATTATATACCTTATTATCTAACTTTTACTTGAAGCTTTCTCCAACTAACTTTTGGAAAACCATAAATTTACACATAGTTTCCCTCATTCAGAAATTGTAACTTTTGTGAGAAGAGAGAGAGCTAGACTCTGTTTGAAACTACCGGTTTTCCATAGTTTGTTAAAAGTTAACCACCTAAAAGTCATTCAGAAGTAGTTTCAAATAGGATCTTAGAAGCTAGTTTCTGGAAAAAAAACTCAGAATTTAACTTCTAGATTTAGGAGATTCCAAACGATCCTTAAGTTCCTTTTGTTTGAGGCTGCTATAGGTCAGGTGAAATCCCTTAATCCGTTATCGAATCTTTTATGTTAGAGTATAGGTTGAAATTTGAGATTCGATTGGACTCGTTGACATAATCCATTAAGTTGGATTATTGATGGGTTAGATCATGGATTAAATATATCATTTCACCCTACAGAAAAAATTCCTATAGATAAGCAACATCAGCCATTGGATACATCCAATGACTGAAAGAAAGCATGAAGAGGGAGAAGGGTGGGGAGGACTGGCAACAACAACTTGGGCAAGGAGGTAGCGGAGGGGGAGGGGCAGGGAGGCGATGGATGAGGAGGAGCAACAACAGTGACAACGAACGAGGCAAGCAACACGGTACATGGGGGAGGTCATTGGTACATGAGAGAGTCCAAAAGGAGGAGCGATGACGATGGTGGCATAGGAGGTAGGTAGTACGGTACATAGGGGAGGTGCTGGTACATGGAGGAGCCCGAGGGAGGAGGAGGAGGGGTAGTGACGACGATGGCAACGGAGGAAGAGTGCGTTGAAGGGACGACAACAGCGGAGAGGGGTGGGGAAACCATGGTAGTGGTGTGTGGAGAGTAGGAAGAGGAGAACGAAGGTGATGGGGGAGAAGGAAGAGGAGGAGGAGGCAGAGGAAGAGAAGTTGGATGTGACAAGTGATTTTAATCTCACAAGGAGGAGGAAGAGGAGGAG
>JAMKQA010001024.1:0-56635 GCA_024699735.1 Posidonia australis | reverse complement strand
GGCACAGAACACAGAGAAGCAATCACAACCAACACACAACTGGATTTACCATTAATAAACCATACACAAATAATCACAAGAAATTCCATGGTTTAAAAATAAATGGAAAAATCCAGGCACAGATGTTACAAAGTGACATAGCAATAGTAATATTTGTGTGTATGTACCTAAGCAATTGTGTTAATAACACAAGGTAGACTCAGATTTCAATGATATCTAGAAAACTCACAGCAGTCAATTCAGATAGAACACATAAGTAACACATGGATGGAATAAAAATTTTGCAAGGCATCAATCAAACTAACAAACCTCTCCAATGACTGCAATAAAGGAGCCTTTTGGAAGGTTCAGAGTTATTTGTTTTAGAAATCTGTCTTGTCCCCTGTATTCACTGTTTGACCAAGCACAATCTGCATCTCGAAAAATGATAGCCATTTGACTACTGCTTGTATCAGGCCAACCACCAACTGGGCATTCTGATGCAGGCTGTTTGTAAGAAACAATGTCTGCTCTAGGATTATACTCAGGGCAGGAAAGAAATTTGCTCAACCGCCGAGTGGATATGATAGCCTGGCACACAATAAGAGTAATATATCTAATGAAAATAAACAGCATTCTTTGAAACTAATACAATAATTTCATCACTAGGGAAATAGGAAATAGGGACTCTTACATCAATTAATCCATTAATCACCCATGGAAAGGAATTTAATGGAGAGATCAAAGTATTAAACAGAGCGACACAAGTGAAAACCTGTCCAAAAGATGAATACCGTACAAGAGTGCATGAGTTCTGAAGAAATATATAGTTCCAGCATGACTTGAAACTTTTCTTATAATCATTACTGAACAATTGAATGGAAACTGTACCGTTGCAGCATCTAGTGGATGCCCCATCAAAGTGAAGAAGCCAAAAGTAAACAGAGAGAACAGGGTAGGTGTGGTTGCCCAAAAAAACACACACCAGGCATCCAGATATTTCCGAGTCTAACAAAGGATACTGTCATTGTTAGTACCTGGTCTTACTGAAAGACGAATCTATAGAAACCGAATTAACAACTAAAATACAGAAATATTTTCATGTGATCTGAGAATTATAAATATCATACAGCGAGATGTTTCACTTCCAATTCTCTTTTCTCTGTGATCCAGCCCGCAAAGAGATGCTCCCAACTATACATCTTCACTGTTCTTATATGTGATAGCAACTCCCCAATGCTTCTAATTCTGGTCATAATTGTGAGCATCATTAACAAGTTCACATGAAAATAATTATTCAATAGCAATTGACAATAACTTTGTTTTAATAAAATTTGAATTTCATTCAAAACCATATATAAGAGGTTACAAAAAAAATAATGTCAAAACAATAACTTGGTTTCCCATTAGACTTTAAAAACAATAATCTGGCTTTTCCCAATATACTTCAATGAAATAAAATGCAAATAAAGGAACTTAAGAAGAAGAGATGACTGTAAGGAAATAGGTCAGAATTGTAGAAAATCCTCTGAAATGATTTACCCATTGTGATGAGTTTTAAACCAACGTACCACCATGAGCTGAAATGAATATGATTATAATAAAAATAAATAAATTGATGGTAAATTTGACAAACCCTCATGTAATGAAGAGTTGATTTTTTTTAATCACAAATGAAAATTTTAATATATATGTTAATTTATAGATACATAACCAGAGATGGGGATGGCTTGTAAGTTGGAGGCCCTTGTGAATTATAAAAGACGACATTTATGGGTACGACATACCATACATCAATGTTCACTGTTGATTTTTTAATAAGATTCATACGTGCATTAACATTTGTATTCCTAAAGTCTTGTTGGGTTATAAATAAAAATTCACAAAAGGATAACACTCAAATAATTGATGGAGATCATTTTTGAAATAGCTAAATCACAGGGTAACTCACATCCACAGATCAATTCAACACCAAGAAGCACCCATACCTCACCTATTGACACAAGCTTCACCATAAAGAGAGAGTTTACAAAAATATAGATGCATAAAATATTGAAACGATAAGTGTCTCGATGTTTCACCATTCCTAGGTAAAATTGATTGTTTATGGTCATCCAAGGAAAGCTCATCGCTTCACTTTAGCAGGATAAAGCACAGTATTGACTCCTACTTCAATTTGATGACTCTTTATGGAATGTTACATCATTATTCGGTTAAAATTTAGAGCATAAAGTATCTATTAGACTACCTTTCATCCTTTTGCATCATCATTCTTTCTGTTGCACTAGCGATCAATGTAGATATCCATTTATTTACTGCATAAGCAGAGTATAAGTTTTCAATTTCTGTTAAAACTTAAAAGTATTAGATGCATGCGCATCTATTCCACTTTAAAAAAATGGGTAGGACCCAAATTAAAGAAATAAATGGAAGTAACCATTACCTGGAATTAGCAAGACAGTCAATGCAAGTCCCGATATAAAGGCAAATTTCACCTGGGTGTACAAAAGGTAGAGTGCCACTCCTATTTGCAACGGCAAGCTATAAAATAGAAGAAGAAGAAGCAGTATCAGGTCAAAAGGTTAGCTTATTAACTGAATATTTGTACAGAAGCATGACATCTGAATAGAGAAGCTAGGCACGTAATACTGGCAACAGTTGTAACTAATAAAGTATGCCTTCTTATCCATCTATAGATGACCATGCTTCTGGTTTTATCACTCAGATATAAGTATATAACAAATTCAATGGACCTCACCATCATCAATTGATATTGTTAGTGGTTAATGTGGTACCAAACAAAGTTTGTCTACAACCTTGACCTGAAGAAGATCATTTTCTCATTTATTGAGCCTAGACTAGTAAACTTTGGCAATGTTGAGAAAATGCATCTCATGGACTATGTAATTGGGGATAAAACCTACATCTCCACTTCCATCCTATTAGTGAGAAGTTCTCATGAAAATAGGTTATTGTTGTTTCAATTCTCCTTCGATAAAAATCTACAAAACAAACTCATAAAAAGGGGGACCAAGGTTTCTTAGTGGGAAAGAAATTCTCCTAACAAGATTGCATGCAGCCCACCTTGATACCTATTATGATTTCAAACAAACATCACAAAAAATGTATTCCATTTTAAGATCACTA
Organism: Posidonia australis; assembly: GCA_024699735.1. Classification (NCBI taxonomy): domain Eukaryota; kingdom Viridiplantae; phylum Streptophyta; class Magnoliopsida; order Alismatales; family Posidoniaceae; genus Posidonia; species Posidonia australis. Next base: position 53,509 of record JAMKQA010001024.1, on the reverse strand, counting down.
GATCAAAGCACAAGCTTGCCTTGCTTGTAGAAGCATGTTGTAAGTGCATTTTTAGGATGTACACATTAAAGATGCTCCTAATATTTCTTATAGTGGAATAATTCAGTCGGTTTCAAAAACAAAATCCATTGTGCACATGGTAAGTAAATGTTAACACTATGTTATATGGGTTATGTCTTATATGGATACTTGTTATATGGATATCAATATATAGGATAACCCCTATACATATATAACTATGTTGCTTATCAATAATAGATATTCACTTTTCCCCTAATTGCAACATGATATCAGGGCCCAGGACCACATATAACCCTAGCCCTCTCCTTCTCTTCTTCCCTCCCAAGCTTCCACTGATGTCCAGCCCACCCGTTGGCGCAGCCAGTCCCTGTTAACACTGCTACCGACCTTCCTCACGCCTCCCACACCTTCCCAAACCCCTGCCAACTCTCTCCGGCCACTCCTCCTTGATCCCTTCTCCAAACAACCCCTCTAAACCTCAACCACACCTTCCTAGACCTCCGTCGGCTCTCTCCAACCACTCCTCCCTGATCCCCCCCTCCAGACAGCCCCTCTAGGCCCATTTGCCAGCCCTAGCAGCCTGTCCATCTAGCAACCGACGGCATCTTAAGCCGAGTTGTTGGTTGCTATGGTATGATCTAAGTTGTCCTTTACTTCTACTTCATGTTACCGCATCCAGGGTTGTTCATGTACCCTAATTGTGTTTTCCTGTACTATTTTTTGCCCTAGAAACAGGTTCCTGACTATTCTCTGCCCTACATACGAGAGTCCTTATTGCTGGTTTGTGGTATCTTTTGAGAATTTCAGCCATCTATTTGCTGTTTTTCTCTCTGTTTTACATCAAATCAGACCTTATTTGTTGGTATTATGACTACCTCTCGTGACACATGGCTTAAAAATCTCTCTAGGACATCTATCAAGTTAAATGACAAGAATTATCTTCTATGATCACAGACATTTGAGACATTCTTAAGTGTCCATCAAAAGATCCGCCATCTTACGGATGATCCACCTGATGCCAAGATGTCACATATGAGGATTAACTTGCAGATGACTGTATGGTTATATCATGGCTTGTCAAAAGTATGGACGAAAATGTTTCTAAAGGTGTGATGATGTTATAACCTGCCAAGAAGATCTGGTAGACTTTGCAAAGTATTTATGAGTATGAGAATAGTATTGTACAAATGTGTGAAATATATGAGCAACTATTTACTCATCGTCAAGGAGAGCATTCTGTACAGGAGTTTTACAATTCTCTTCGGACACAACTAGATGAATTAGAAATATACCAGCCATTTGTTATAGACATCTTTACGATACGTCAGTGCAAAAGAGAGTTGGCTGAGGTGGACACCCAAACCGTTCAAACCGGTTAACCGAATCGAACCAAACCAAACCATTTTTAGTGGTTCCTTTCAGTTTTTCAAATTTAATGGTTTGGTTTGGTTTGGAATATCTCCAAACCGAATCATATGGTTCGATTTGTGGTTTTAAGGACAGTTTAACCGAATCAAACCGAACCAAATATAAATTATATATATTAATATGTATATTAAATATTTAAAAGAATATAATTAGGGATTTAAGATTTAGAACCACAACTCGAATCTTGATCATTCTTAAGTATCTTTTACTAGATTGTTTTTTTAACTGATTGTCACTGAAAGTTAAACAAAAACGTTTTTGGTCATTCTTATGTATCTTTTACCAGACTATTTTATGTTTGATACTTGTAGTCGATAAACTTCACTGTTGTAATTCTATCATAACATGATACATGAGAATTTCATATTACTAGGAATCGTGATTTCTGTTTAGAATTTTTGTTTCCATTGCAGTATTAAACGTGGTTATTGTTATTTTATCTCATATCTAATTATATTCTTTCATTTTTAACTATCAACATTTTTTTTTTAATATGTTTTATTAAATGGTTAAACTACAAACCGAACTGAACCAAACCGATTTTGAATGGTTCGGTTTCAATAAATAAAATGGTTTGGTTCAGTTTAAAAATTATTCAAACCAAACTATACGGTTTGGTTTATGATTTTGTCTCAAACCGAACCAAATCAGGCAGTGCCAACCCCTAAGCTGCGGCTATTTTCCTAATAGAACCCGATACTCGGTGCTGAGACTCTTCCATCGCTTTCGTCTACCTTCTCTCGAGCCCTCCAAATCTTGACTACTACCCTTGTAGCTATTTTTAATCAGTCAATGCTAGTTACATCCACTAGAGGATGTGGTCATAATGGTTGTGGGCATAAACAATCATCTTCATAGGGACATGAGGCTCATCACTGTGATTATTGTAGTCATACAAATCATCCGTCAGATCACTACTAGAGCAAGTTTGGTCGACCCCCTTAGGCTAGACATGTGGTGGAAAGTCCCTTTGATAATTCCCCTTCTTCGACAGTGACTATCTCCTAGGCTAATTATGACAGGTTTTCTTCAACTCCAAGATAACCAAACCCTTGCCACTACGACGCATGCTTCAATCACAGGTATGTCTTTCTTCATAGCTTCTAGTATTAATTCTTGAATTATGGACTCTAAAGCTTCTTCACATATGTTAGGTACTCACACCCTTTTTACCCATTTTTTCCAACATATCTGATATTAAATCTATTTCCATTGCCAATGGTCACCATTACTCTATCTCTGGGGAAGATATGGTTCATGCCTCTTCCCAGGTCACTTCTGAAAAAGTCTTTTATGTACCTGATTTTTCCATTAACTTACTGTCCATTAGTACTATTACCCATCAACTTTACTGTTCTATAACCTTTTTTCCCTATCATTGTACTTTTCAAGATCTGCAGAAGAAAAAGAGGATTGGTTTGGACCATAAGCATAGTTGTGGCGTTTACATATTGGTCCAGGATGATATACCTAATAGATTAGCGTTTATTACCGTTACTGCAAACTCCTCAATGTTATGACACTACTGTCTTAGTTGCTCAATACATCACAATCTACAACAGGCTCTTCCTTGGATCATCGTTGAGTCGTTTATTTATGAATCGTGTTGTTTAAGTAAGCACCATCGGACTATCAATAAGTGGTCTAAGTTGTTTAGTAGTCAGGGTCCCTTTGATTTAGTTCATTGTAATATCTTAAGACCCACTCGTAGTGTATTAGCGTCTGATCTGTTATTTTATTGTCTTTGTAGATGACTATTTTATAATTTCTTGGGTGTTCCTCCAGAAAGATAGACATCATATGTTTGACATTGTCAAGAAGTTTTTACTGAAATAATAAATTATTTTTCTATTACTCTAAACATCTTTCCAACTGACAATACTCTTGAATTTATTCAAAAGGATGTAGAAAATTATTATGCTTCAATAGGAATCCTTCATCAGATCTCTTGTCTACATACCTCTCAACAAAATAAAGTGGTTGAACGCAAGTATAGACACATACTTAACATCACCTGCACCATTTTACTTCAGATTGAATGTTCCAAAATCATTCTAATAAGATGCCATTCTTACAACCACTCACCTTATTAATAGGATGCCCTCTACACCTCTTCGGGGTAAAATTCCACTTCAATGTTTGTGTCCTGATAAGGAACTCTTCAACCTTCCTCCAAAGGTATTTGGGTGTGTTGCCTATATTCAGGATCTTAGTTTAAGTCTTGATAAGTTAGCTTCTCGATCTCATCGATGTGTCTTTGTGAGATATTCTAGAACTCAAAAGGAATACATATGCGATCATCCATCCTGTCATCATTATCTTGTGCCTACTGATGTCACCTTTTAAGAGTCAAAGTCCTACTACTACTCTTATTCCTTTCCCTGTTGAGATTGTGGATACTGGGAGTGTTCAACGACAACTTTTGTAGGAAAATATGCCTCGTCCACTACAGGTTTATCATCAACGACACAACATGCCTATGCAAACTCAGATTGAGCCACCATTCTCCTCTGCAGATCTTCCACTATAAGATCTTAAGATACCGATTGCCTTACGCAAAGGTACATCGTCTTCTACTATCTATCCTATTTTTACTTTTGTTACCTATGATTTCCTTCATCCTTCCTTTCACCAATTTGTTCTGTCTATATTCTGAGAGTTTATACCCAAGAACTATCAAGAAACGCTGTTTCTACCACACTAGAAGGTAGCCATGGATGAGGAGATGCAAGTCTTACTTACTCGTAGTACATAGGATTTGGTTGCTCGGTCTGAAGAAACTGACATTATTGGTTGACGATGGGTATTTAATATCAAATATAAGCCTGATAGTTCTGTAGACAGATACAAAGCGAGGTTGACTGCCCATGGTTTCACAAATTCTTATGGCAATGATTATGAGGAGACCTTTTCTCCAGTGGTTCACCTGAATTCCAGTCGGATTATCTTATCTATTGCTGTCAATCACTCATGGATATACACCAACTTGATATGAAGAATGTCTTCCTCTACGGTAATTTGGCAGAACAGGTATACATGAAGCAACCCTCTGGATATGTTGCTCAGGAGAAAAACCATATCTTCTCAAGAAAGTGACATATGGTCTGAAGCAAAGTCCAAGAGAGTAGTTTGATAAATTCAGCAAAGTGATGATGCATTTTGGATTTAAAAGATGTGTTGTAGACCATTTGGTGTTCATCCAGAAAGACACTAATGGTTGTGTATTGTTGGTAGTATATGTAGATAACATCATTCTTACAGGAAGTGATACTACAGGTATGACCAAAAAATATTTACAACAGCATCTCACTACAAAGGATATGGAACGTCCTAAGTACTTTTTTGGGATTGAGCTTACTTATGCTAAAGGGAAGATGGTGCTATTTCAAAAAAAATATGCATTTAATGTTCTCCAAGAGACAGGCCTCACAAGATGCAAACTAGAAAGTACTCCCATTGATCCAACACCAGCTTTCTAAGATGGTTCTACAGACATATATAATGATGCAGGCAGATATAGACGATTGATTGGCAAATTGATCTACCTAACTGTGACACATCTAGTCATCTCATATGTTGTTGGACTTCGCAGTCAATTCATGTATAAACCCAGAGAAATACATTGACAAGGTGCCTTACATATGCTTACATACATTAAAGGTACACCGAGACATGGGCTAGTTTATGAGAAGCATGGTCACCTAGATGTTGAAGCATATTCTGATTTTGACCATATAGGAGACAAAAGTGATAGAAAATCTATGTCGAGATATTACACCTCTATGGACAGAAATCTAGTAACCTAGCGGAATAAAAAGTAGAATATAGTATCAAGATCTAATGTAGAAGCTGAGTACCATTCCATGGTACAGACAACTTGTGACATGCTCCGACTTAAGTCTTTCTTGTCAGAGTTTGATTTCCTTGTGTGAACCCTTATGACCATGCATTGTGATAAATAGGTGATGATCTTCATTGCAAATAATTCTACTTTCCACGTACGCACTAAGCATATTGAGGTGGATTACTATTACGTACGTGACTTGGTAATGAAAGGAGTTATTTGCACCTCATATACTCAGTCAACAAAACAGCTAGCAAATATCTTCACTAAAGGATTGAGTGTGGGAGGTTTGAATCTTAATGTAACAAGCTAGACATGATTAATATCTATGCTCTAGCTTGAGAGAAAGTGTTAGCACATGTTATCTACGTTATGTCATATATAGGTACTTGTTATATGGATATCCATGTAAAAGGTAAACCCTGTATATATGTAACTATGTTGCTTATCAATAATAGATATTCACTTTTCTCCCTAATTGCAACAGTAAATTTCTCATCAACAACACTGTTGTTTTGTTCAAGCTTATTTATCCAAGATACATTCAAGGTGACAAACATTAACGAATAGAAGCTGGAAGTGCTTATATGATGTGTTTTATGTTGAGGGGTATTATTGTACTTTTTTATTGTTAACACTAATCCTATATATCGAGGATGGGCTATAACATTACAATTATCTCTCTTTTTCCCTCTAATCTCTCTCCGCATGGTATCAAAAGCTAGAGAAGAGCCATCGCCACCTCCTCACCTCTCTCCTCGCTGCCAGTCAGCCGCCACCTTCCTTTCTGTCTACTGCCACCACCACCACCACCTCTCTTTTTTCTCTCCCCACCAACTGTCACCGCCACCCCTACCTCCTCTCACTGGAGGCAGCCACTACTACCCAAGCCATTGGTAGCCTGTTCTACTGTTGCTTGACTAACACATCCCCTTTTCTAACCATCTCCTACACCGAAACAACGTATCAAAGGCCTCATAGTGTAGGTCCGTTGCATTTTTCTCCTTTGGTTTGACATTTGTGACTTCCTAGGCTTGGATTAGTGTCACATGCACTAAGCCTCTTCTTGAATTCTTGCCTCGTTTGATACTTTGACGTCAGTATAACGCATGTCGCTCTTCTTTGGGTCGATTGACAAATTATTTGAGTACACCCATTGATGGCCTCCAATTCGATTCTGATTGACACTACTACTCATCACCTTAATTTAGGGCTCTTGATCACTTTACTAATTAGAACTACGCTTCTTGGAGCATAGCCTTCATATTACTTGTAGAGTCTCTAGGCCAAGAGACTCATCTCACTAAGGATCCTCCTAAGTACACTCTCCTGAGAACACTAACCCATCTTATGCAACATGAAATAGAGAATATAACACTGTTTGTATCTGAATGGTGAACAACATGACTCCTGTTATCCTTACTCATGTTTGTTTGGCATTGTCGGTGAAGGCGATGTAGAACCAGTTTGCCTCTGCTTACTCCACTAGTTCAATTAGTTCTAGGATTTATGAGTTATATGATAAGCTCTTTACTCTGACCAAAGTATCACAATCACTACATTACTATGATGAGTTCCACAAGAGATTATGTTGCTTCATCCCTTTAGTACAACCTTTCTGTTCAACAATGCTACATTAAGGAGATACAGACACTCCATTTCCTCAATGACCTTCCTTCACAGTTCATCTTGACTTGCTAGCAAATGGTGGATGAGGCCACCCCTTTAGTACTTGATATTGTCCGATCAAGTTGCTAATTATGAAGCAATTGTTGATTACTATTATTCCATTTACGAAATCTTTGGAGCTGTCTCCGGTTGCTAAGAGCTTTGCTCATGCCGTCATTGGCCGTAGTGGTGCTCGTGGTCTAGTTGTGATGGTGACCGTCACACGTATCCTCATTGTACTCACTATGGTTGGGATAACCATCCTTTTAATCGTTGTTGGCAGAAGTTCTCATACCTTCAACCTCAAGCTCACCTAGTTCTTGCCTTAGGCATTGTTACTCTATCAACTACTACTGTTGCCCCTACTCTTTCACCTATTGATGACACCTATACCTTTACTCATGAGGAGCTAGAGTGAGACACCTAGGTCTGATTATCCATTTTTAATTGTAAATCATGTAATTATTGTAATATTGTATAAATGATTTATTAATGGATAATCGGTTGTTTCTTGTGATTGTGTCGGAGTTTGGTTGGTTTCCTATGCACCTGGTTGTGATTTGGGATCAATGTGGAATCCGATTTAGGGATACACAGTTGTCTCGATTTGCGTGCCTGTCTCTTCTTCTTTTTCTTTCTTTCTTTTTCCTTTCTTTCTCTCTCTCCCTCACGAGCCCTCATCTTTTGCTTCTCCTCTCGCCCACCCGTGCCACCAGCGACATCGACCCGTGCCTCCCCGTCTCTTCCGACGTGATGGGTGGTCGTCGCCATGTGGGAGGAGGCTGCAGTGGGAGGAAGCCAGGAGTGGGAGGCAGCGTGCGTGGCAAAGGAGGTGGCTGTTAGCATGGTTCGCCGATGGAGAAGGCTTCGTCGGGCGTGAGGAGCGTCATCGGGGGCAAAAGAGGTCATCGGTGTGCCACTCACAGGTACGCAACCCCCCCTTTTTCTCCTCTAATGCGATTGAAACCTGGAATGTTAAATGCATGAAAATGATGAAAAATGCATGTAAAATCGTAGAAAAATAGTAGAATTGATGAGAACGAGTTGAATAACATGAAAACGTAGATATCATGCGATTAGGATGGAAATTGATAGGGTTATGCGAGATTTTTGGATGAAGACTATAGTAGTCGTTTTTGAGCTTCATCCCTTTGTGATTTCCGTGTGGATTGTATAGTTGATGGTTTGATGAATGGTTTGAGTTGTTTTGAAGTAGACTCAAGGGTTTACACCCTATGTTTTATTTGCATTTTGTAATACTTGTTTGAGGAATCCGCCGGAGGCTCCCACTTCCGGCGAACAAATGGTTTATTGGCAGGGGTTGTGTATAGAACACAAGAGATTCAACTAGGTACAACGACCCAGGCTCAGCCTACACCGTCGGTGACCCGAACAGCTAGGCTCAAAAGCCCAGACTCAGCCTACACTGTCATGAGCTCGACAACCACATTATCAGTGTTCCATTTCAAAACCATTCATCATTTCATTCCATTCTTTTCGTTGCAGGACTCTATTTCCTTGCAACACTTGACCCTTTACTGGGGTCCCAACTCAAGTCATAAAAATTATGCTTAAAGTCATAAATTGGGTCTCATGCCCAAAATCACATAAAACTATCTTTTCATTCATTAATAGGGTCTAAAACCCAAAACCACACCCAAATCCATTTGTTTGGGGTTTCACATGCCTCCATGTCATTACATAGGGAAACATCATTCATATAAACCCACCATTCCATTAAAACCACTTAACATTCATCAAAATTCACATTTTAACATCCTAGGTTAGGGCAAAAACAGCATACCGAATTTTCAATTCGGAATACCGCAATTTCCTGTTTCGATACACCAAAATCTTCGGTATGCTGAAACCCCTTGTTTCGATCGACCGTGAAATTTCGGTCTACCGAAACCCTGGGTTCTAGCTTAATCTGCTAGGATTTTGGCATAGCAAATAAATTTGATATACCAAATTCCTCGCAGACAGGGTACACCCCTATTCCGCAACGGCAGAATTCGCCAAAAGTGGGAGTCCCGATCGGACCCCCCAAACATGCCTCATAAATTTTCATAAAATCATAAGGTGTAGACCCTTAAGTCTACTTCAAAGTCCCTCAAACCATTCATGATTCCATCAACCATACAATAAGATATAAATTTGTAAAGGAAGTATGCTCAAAGTGAAACCTTAAAACATTTAAGGCATAACTCCTCAAAACTCACGAAATTCACACAATCTAGCATAATCCCTATACATTCACATCATTTAACTCATTTCCATTTTTCCTACTATTTTTCTACAATTTTTCATACATTTCCCTCGATTTTTTCATGCTTGAGGCATAATCTGTAGGAAACATGTAAACGAGGTAGAGACAGAGCCGCGTACCTCCGATGGCGCCCCGGTGATCCTTCCTACACTCTGGTGAGTCTCCTTGCACCCCATCGAAGTCTCTCCCATCGACGGACAGCCACCACCTCTTCCTCGGTTGCACGCACGACGTTCTTCCTCTCCCTCTTTCTCCTCACGTCACAGCTCACATTTGTCCACTCGCCTTCGCCTCTCTTATCCCTACCTCCTCCCGCATCACGCCAGCCACCCATCGTGTTGGAGGTGACGATGAGGCACGGGTCGTTGGGTGGTGGTGGCACGGGCTGGTGGAGGGTGAAGGGAAAGAAGACGGGTGTGTGGTGAGCTCGTGAGTGAGAGAAGGAGAAAACGGAAGAAAGAAAAGAGGAAAGAACGGACACATAAAACCGAGGCGACTGTGCATCCTCAAATTGGACTCTACATTGGTCCCAAAACACAAACAGGAGCACAGAAAGCCAACCACAGTCACACACATCTAAGGAACAACAGATTATCCATTAATAAATCATTTATACAATATTACAAATAATTACATGGTTTACAAATAAAAATGGATAATCAGACCCAAATGTCACAAAACCTCGCTCCTTTCATGACATTGAGATTGCGTACAACAACTAGGGATTTGCATTTAGCCAAAGAAAGTACACTATAGACTTACTATAAGAGACTGACCTACTTGGAGCAAAACCAACTAAAATCCCAATAGCATCTAAAATAGATCATTTGTGGTCTTACCTCGAAGACTTACGTCATTGACTTCCATTGTCGAGTCCTCTCTTATTTGGCATCATCGCTTAGATCATCCGTCTCTTCAAAAGCAGACACTTCCCTGGGTTTTTATATCTTCTTTCCAATGTAAGTTAGATAAGCACCATCGTGCTATCTTTAAGAGCCTTTGTCTAGTTCGTAGTTAGAGTCCTTTTGAGTTGATTCACTGTGATGTATGGGGTCCCACCAGAACACCATTTGTGTTTGGATATAGATATTACATTGTGTCTATTGATGATTTTTCTAGAGTCTCGTGGATTTATTTGTTAAAAGATCGAGTCAGTGTTTTTGATATTGTTAAGAAATTTTTTGCAGAAATAAAAAATCAATATTTTATTTATCTCAAAATTCTTTGCACTAACAATACTTTGGAATTTACTAAATGAACCTTCAAAGTTATTTTGATTCTCTTAGTGTTATTCATCAGACTTCTTGTCCACATACATCTCAACAGAATTGAGTTACTAAACGCAAGCATCGACATATTCTTAATGTAACGCACTCCATTATGATTGAAATACATGTTCCCAAGTATCTGTGGTCTGATGCTATCCTCACAGCTTCATACCTCATCAACCGTATGTCTTCTACCCCACTTTGGGGGGAGATTCCTCTACGACGATTACATCCTGATAGAAATCTTTTCTCTTACCCCACGGGTCTTTAGTTGTGTTATCTTTGTTCAAGATTTCACTTCAAATCTGGACAAACTGGCTCCACGCTCTACTCATTGTGTCTTTGTTGGATACTCTCATACTCAGTGAGGGTATCGGTGCTTCATTCCTTCCACCGGAAAGTATGTTGTGTCGGTAGATGTTACATTTTTTTGAGAGTCAACCGTTTTTTGGCAGTGTTGACTCTCTTGCTGAAGGTATTCCTTTACCAGTGCCTGTAGAGTCTTATGATACTAAGGGTATTGACATCACTATTGTGGTAGACAAGACACCTTGTCCTCTACAGGTATATCATCGACGACAGCGTCCCTCTATAACCACTATTTCTTCACCTTCTGTAGATCTACCATCCAAAGACCTTGACCTACCTATTGCTGTTCGGAAAGGTACACGTGCTTCTACTATTCATTTTATTTCATATTTTGCTAGCTATGATAGACTTCACCCTGCCTACCGTACCTTTGCATTGTCCATTGCTTCTGCATTACTTCGTAGGGACTACCAAGAAACTATACTATTACCACAGTAGAAAACAGCTATAGATGAAGAGATGCAGGCTTTAGTGTCTCGAGGTACTTGAGACTTGGTCCCTAGAACAACAGATACAAATGTGGTTACATGCAAGTGGGTGTTTACCATGAAATACAAGTCAAATGGAGAGGTTGACCGATACAAAGCACGACTGATTGCACGTGGATTTACACAGGAATATGGTGGAGATCTTGCAGAGACCTTTTCTCTAGTGGCAAGACTGAATTCTAGTAGGATCATTCTTTCTATTGTAGTAAATAACTCCTGGAAGTTTAGCCAGTTAGATGTCAAGAATGCTTTCCTATATGGTGATCTTGCAGAACAAGTGTATATGTAGTAACCTCCTGTATATATTGCTCAGGAGGAGGATCATGTTTGTCTACTTAAGAAAACTGTTAGAATAAGTAGGAATATATTTTGTAGTTAAACGGATTATTGGATATCCATATATCCATAGGGTGTCTAATACCTATATATATGTATTCCTCACTAATCAATAGAGAACTTTTGGGTTTTCTCTCATAACATGGTACCAGAGCATAAGGAGAAACAACAAAAAAAACCCTAATGGCCTGCCACCGCCGTACTCGCCGCCGACCGCTGCCTCCACCGCCATCGGTCGCCGCTGGCCGCCTGACCTACGCCGAACGTGCCCACCTGAATCGCTGTCTCCAAACCTCCCGCCTGCGTACCCCAAGGCCACCTTCACCTACACCGGAATCAATGATCTAGGAGGAGTCTCTCGAGGCAAATAGGGCACTAGTACCTGAAGTGCTGGCATATGTGGCTGTGGCAGTGGAGTCAGTGACCTTTAACTGTTGAAACCGCTCGTAATCAGCGTGTGATACAATGAATGTTGGTGGCTCAGCAGTAGCAACAGATATGGGGGCTTCTGTAGTTATATTAGCCGTCTCAGGACGACCAATAATATCCCAACATCGCTCAACTCAGTGACCCAACCGTCCACAGTGTGTACAACGTGGCCGTCCTCTGGTATCGCCACGACCACGTCCTCCTCGTGCACCACCACGTCCACGTCCACGGGTGACCGCCATGGCAGAAGGCTCTCACACTGTATGAGAAGTAGTAGTAGACACTCGCATAGCCTTGCTGAATGTGGTATAAAGATCTGGTAGTACATCAACAGTCAATACCTGTCCTCGAATCTGTGAACTGAGATCTGGATTCAAGACAGAAAGAAACACAGCAACTGCTAGTTCTTCACGGTACTGACGCAGGCAGGTGATATCAACCGTCAGAGGCTGATGAATATCCAACTCCTCTAGTAAGGCTCGAAGAACAGTGAAGAGATCCTGAACAGATCTGTCTCCCTACCGTAGAGTGAAAAGCTGCTCATAAATCTCACAAACTCTGGAAATATTCTTTTCATGCCCATAGATGAGTCGAAGAGTATCCCAAATCTTCTTTACTGGCCGCAATGATATGACACCACGCGTAACAGAAGACTCCATACTGTTAGCCATCCAAGTAATAACCGCCACATCATCGGCCAACCAATCTTCGTAAATGTCAGATTTGATATCCAAAGGAGGATCTGTAAGGTGTTTCAATTTTCTGTGTGTCAAAAAAAATGCCTCAAAACTCTGAGACCACAGATGATAGTTAGGGTCAAAGAATTTCTCAGAGATACCACTCATGTTTTTAACAAACGAATCACGAGATGACATCCTCACTGATTTTCAATAGCAAATCACAAATAGATGGTCTGAAAACGACGAAAAAAATAGACCAATTGCTCACCACGGTGTGTAGATATGACGTATCCACACACAACACCAACTGGAGGCTGGAGAAGGACCTAAAACATGGCCAGGAAGGGCTGGACTGCCCTAACAAGTGGACGGGAGAGACAACCAGGCATCACCGGTGACATAGCATACGCCGGTGATGATGTACGGCCGGTGACAGCGGCGGAACGGCCGACTGGACGGTCGACAGTGGATTGCAGGCCTACCTGCCTCCTCCCACATGTCAGGAACTCGTAGTTTGTTTACACAATTATCTCAGTTATCTGATATTTGGACTGTCGCGATTGCTAATGGCCGAACTTACCCAGTCTCTGGTGAGGGGGTAGTCCACGCCTCTTCACAGTTACCACTAGAGAGTGTCCTTTTGGTCCCTGATTTCCCTGTAAATTTATTATCCATTAGTGCTATTACAAAACAGCTTAAATATAGTGTGACTTTTTTCCCTTTTCACTGTACCTTTCAAGATTTACTGACGGGGAGGAGAATTGGTTTGGGCCGTGATCGAGGAAATGGAGTGTACCTCGTGATGAGATTCCTCAAGGTTTGGCTTCTACAGCATCTACTGTTGAGTCCTCTTCTTTGTGGCACAATCGACTGGGACATCCGTCTCATCAGAAACTCCAGCAGGCCTTACCGTGGCAATCCGTGTCTCATTTTGATTATGCGTCGTGTCAGTTAGGTAAACACCATCGTGTTTCGTTTAAACAGTTGCATCTTGTGTCTAGTAGCACAGCATTTGAGTTGGTTCATTGTGATGTATGGGGTCCATCTAGAGTCCAGTCTGTGTCGGGTCATAGGTACTATATTGTTTTTGTTGATGATTTTTCTCGAGTGTCCTGGGTATATTTGTTGAAAGATTGAAATCATATTCATGATGTACTCAGAAATTTTCTTAATGAAATAAAGAATCATTTTGATGTGACTCCCATGTTTTTGAGAACCGACAATACACTTGAGTTCATGCATTCTAACGTCAATTCTATGTGTGCCTCACTGGATATCATCCATCGGACATCCTGTTCTCATACCTCACAGCAAAATGGGGTTGCAGAACGTAAGCATAGGCACATTCTAGATGTCACACGTACACTTATGGTGCATATACAGGTTTCAAAACATCTTTGGGCTGATGTTTTGCTTACAGCTACCTATCTTATCAACAGGATGCCTACTACCCCACTTGGTGGGGAGGTTCCACTTCATCGTTTACAACCAGACTTCACCTTATTTAGTCTGACACCGAGGGTGTTTGGGTTTGTGGCCTTTGTTCAGGACCTTTCCCTTGGATTGGACAAACTGTCTCTACGTGCAATCAAATGTGTTTTTGCCGGTTATTCGCGAACTCAAAGGGGTTATCGGTGTTTTCATCCTCCCACTCGTCGGTATTATGTTTCTGCAAATGTTACCTTCTTCGAGTCTGAACCATATTACAGTGTTCCTCCACCGTCCAGTGTATTTGTCCCTGTTCCTTCGGTTGTCGAGTTGCAACATGCTGATCCTCAGTCTACACCGGTCGTTCCACCACCAGCGTCTTCATCCTTGCAGGTATATCGTCGACGGCAGCATCCTCAAGGACCTCCTCACGACGGACCACCCTCCTCTACAAATGCAAATCCGCCCACTAGTTCCTCAGACATGCCTATAGCTCTTCGAAAAGGTACTTGTTCATGTACAGTTCATCCTATTTCTCATTTTGTATCTTATGATGCTCTACACCCTCGTTTCCGTAGTTTTGCCTTGTCCCTCCATTCTCAGACCATTCCCAGGAATTACGAGAAGGCACTTTCTCTTCCACATTGGAAGGCTACTATGGATGAGGAGATTGCGGCACTTACTAGTCGTAGCACATGGGAGTTAGTGGCCCGCACTGTTGGGACTACAGTAGTCACCTGCAAGTGGGTGTATACTATCAAATACAAAGTAGATGGCAACATTGACAGATACAAGGCTAGACTGATTGCTCGAAGTTTTACTTAGACATATGGCATCGATTACGAGGAAACTTATTCACCGATTGCTCTTCTAATTCTATTCGGGTGTTGTTGTCTCTTGCATTGAATAATTCCTGAGATATGTGTCAGCTTGATGTCAAGAATGCCTTCCTCTATGGCGATCTGACTGAAACAGTCTTGATGGAGTAACCTCCGAGGTACGTTGCTCAGGGGGAGGATTGTGTATGCAGATTACGAAAGACTATCTATGGACTACAGCAAAGTCCTAGGGCGTGGTTTGAGAAGTTTAGCCAAGTGGTACTTGATAGTGGCTTTCAGAGGTGTGCAGTAGACCACTCAATGTTTTATAGGCGCACAGGTCGTGGATGTGTCATACTGGCTGTATATGTAGATGACATTCAAGTGACTAGGAGTGATACAGAAGGAATTACAGAGGTAAAGGCTCATCTTTACAGACACTTTGTGACCAAAGACATGGGAAAGCCTCGCTATTTTCTAAGGATCGAGTTTACATATGGACATGGTACGATGGCTCTATCACAGAATAAGTATGTATTAGATCTCTTAGAGAAGACAGGCCTTCTGGGATGCAAACCAGAAAGCACTCCTATCGAGCAGTCACCATCTTTTTGGGATAGCAGCTCAGAGCTACTGGAGGATCCTGGTCAATACCGTAGGCTGATTGGCAAACTCATTTACTTGACGGTGATGCGACCTGATATTTCTTATGCAGTCAGTCAGGTGATAAAGGTGATAAAAAATCCACATCTGGTTTTTGTACGTATGTGGGAGGCAATTTGGTCACCTGGCGGAGCAAGAAACAAAATGTGGTGTCTAGGTCTAGTGCAGAGGCAAAGTACAGATCTATGGCTCAGACTGCGTGTGAGATGATGTAGGTGAAGTCACTGCTTGAGCAACTTGGGTGTGATGTTAAGGTACCTATGTCTATGAGGTATGATAATCAAGTTGCGATCTTTATCGCAAACAATCCCACATTTCATGAAAGAACAAAGCACATCGAGGTTGATTGCCACTTTATGACAGATCTGGTTATGAATGGAGTTATATCTACTCCATATACGCACTCTTCAGAGCAACTAGCAGATATATTCACCAAAAGTCTTACAGTGGGTGTGTTTAAGTCTCTATGTGACAAGCTGGGTATGGTTGATATGTATGCTCTAGCTTGAGGGGGAGTGTTAGAATAAGTAGGGATCTATTTTGTAGTTAAATGGGTTATTGGATATCTATATATCCATGAAGTGTCTAATATCTATATATATGTATTCCTCACTAATCAATAGAGAACTTTTGGGTTTTCTCTCATAACAAAAACAATCTATGATTTCAAGCAGAACCCGCATGCTTGGTTTGAAAAATTCAACAATATCATTGTGGATTGTGGCTTTCGACGATGTGCTGTCAATCATTCTATTTTCTATAGATGTACAGAGAGTGGGTGTGTGATTCTTGCAGTATATGTGGATGATATCTTGATCACTGGTAGTGATACTGCAGGCATTCAAAAGACAAAAAACAACTTACAAACACACTTTATCACTAAAGACATGGGCAAACCTAAGTATTTCTTGAGTATCGAGTTTGCTTATGCCAAAGATAGATTAAAGTTGTCCCTAAGGAAATATGTATTGGACCTTTTATAGGAAATAAGATTGCTAAGGTGTAAACCAACGAACACTCCGTTTGATCAAAGTCTGTATTTTTGGGATAGCTCATCGTCTCTATTAGAGGACGTTGGCAAGTACTGGCGATTAATTGAGAAACTCATTTATTTGACTGTTCACGTCCAAACATTGCATACTTTGTTGAGATGCTCAATCAGTTTATGCAGAAGCCAAGAACAGTACACTGGTTGAGGGCCTTACAGGCCTTGTCATACATCAAGAAAAGTCCTAGTCAAGGATAGGTTTATAGAAGAAACAGTCATCTACAAGTTGAGGCCTATCTGACTCTGGTTATGGAGGAGATAAGAGAGATCGGAAGTCCACTTCTGGATATTGTACATATATTGGAGGAAATCTTGTTACATGTTGTAGCAAGAAGCAGAGTGTTGTTTCTAGATCCAGTGTTGAAGCTGAGTATCGATCCATGGGACAAGCTACTTCTGAAATGATGTAGCTCCGCTCCTTCTTGACAGAGTAACGATTCTCTCTTGATGTACCTATGAAGATGTATTGTGATAATCAGGCAACTATTCATATTGCTAACAATCCAATCTTCCTTGAGCACACCAAGCACATCAATGTGGATTGTCATTACATTCAAGATAGTGTGATAAAAGAGAAATCTTTTACTGCTTATAGAAGGTCATTTTGAGTCACTTTTTAACAAGCTGGACATAATCAATATTTATGCCCCGGTTTGAGGGGAAGTATTATGAGTTAAGTAGTATTATAGGGGTATATGATCTCTCTTGTATTAAGGTAATTGGATATCCATTTATCTAATACCTATATATATATATGTAATGTGTTACCCTAATCAATAATATACTACTCTATTTACATCTTGTTTTCACAAAGTATATCAAGGGATCACCTAGCAATGAACTATTGCTTAAGAGGAATGGTCACTTACTTATTGAGGCATACTCAAATGCCAGTTGTTCGAGTGATAAAGGAGAGAAAAAATCTACATATGGTTTTTGTATTTCTTGAGTGGCAATCTAGTTACATGACAAAGTAAGAAGCAAACTATGGTGGCTAAATCTAATATCGAAGCTGAATACAAGGGCATGGTTCAGACTACTAGTGAGCTTAAATGGTAGTCCACATCTCCTCTAAGATAATTATATGCTATATGTTCAGTGATTAACAATCACTAATCTAGAAGAATACATAATATATAAGAACACCTAGTTTACATTACATAGTGGTGGTCCACATCTCTTCTAACAAAGTATATGCTATATATAATCCTGATTTTGTAAACGAGAATGCAGGGAATTTTTTTAGCAGGATAGAAAAATGCATTACCTCCACATGTCATGAAAGCTGTTACATAAGTTGATTGTCCGGTCTGCATCTATTGACATGAAAGTTTGAATCTCACCATCAGAAAACTTAGAGCGCTCAGCTAAGCTCACTTTAAGGCACTAACAAGAAGGCATAGAATGTGTTGACACAAGTATCAGAAAACAGTGCAAAATAGCTTTAACAAAGGAGTTAGTTTCCTTATCTTTAAGCATGTAACAAGAAAACCTTAATGACTAAGATTCATACTAAGCATTATAATTTTCATGGTTTTGATTAAGAAACCACTATATTTTATAAGAGGAAGAGGTTAAGTGAGTTATATGCTTCATTATGGAAAATGAGATAAATGTAACAAATGAATTAAATAAGTTCTTTAAGGGACAATAGTCGGCATGCAGAAAGCATTCATACATAATTGATCACTGAATGAGTAAATGTGTTTCTGCGATGAATTGTTACTCAAGTAACAGATATGATCTCAAAGTTAATTTTGATATTTGGATAACCTCACATAGGACACCTCAAGAAGGTGATAGCCAGGAAAATTAGGATGGAATATAGCTTTTATAGGGTTAAAATTCTCATGTCACTAAATCTAAGGGTATCTAACACATTAATCCCAACTCCCAAGTCCAATATAATCAAATGCTACTTTATCCCGTTATCCATGCAACAGGGATTATCTTTTAGGGTTCATTGGTTCCTTGTAGAAATACATGAAACTGCACTTTATAATAAAAAAAAGTAACTCACAAGTGGAAGTTTCAATTCATCGTACAAATAGCACATCCAATGTTCAACGATAGAAGGACATGAACAAAAATCAAAACAACTGCAATATTTACATCAAATGATAAAATATATAAAGGAAAAGACTAATTAAGTGGAAAGTGCAAAAAACTAATCAATAACCTGTAAACGATTGGCTTATTGAAACAGTAGTTTTTACCTTGCGATACACTACTGCCATAATGCCAGCACGCAGCTTTAATTTCAGTTTCATCAAATTGAAACTATATTGTGTGTCCAGGAAGGATCTGCAGGGTGGGAAAAAAAATTCTAAAAACAAGAGAATACCATTCCTTGTATTGCTTCCCTATGTGTTTCTAAGGCTCTTATGATGAATTAGAACTATGTAGTTGTTGTGACTTGTTGAATTTAACTATGAGCATGTTTTTCAGTATTTATTGATAAATTACCATGCTTAAGTTGAGATTTAAGTGATGTTTGTTAAGGTTGGGGCAGCACTGCTCACTGTGTGTGCATGCTGCCTTCATTTGTGGATATCTTGACTTTACCGCACACAAATGTCGTGTCACTTAGGTCCAAGTAGATTGACATTAGCCACAAACAGTCATCAAAACACATTGCACTACTACAGTTAAACTACCATATGCAGGAGCTCCCTGTCCTAGGTTTGTACTTTAAGAACCTTCAAATGTCCACACAAGACAATACATACACAAAGTCCATCCTCTCGATGTCCTTGGAACTGTTACACTCGACCACCCAGACTGGTTTCACCAATACAACTCTCTAGACTTCAATCTAAGGGTTCATTTAGTAGAACTTCAGTTTTTGAATCCAAATGTAGAAATTAACTTCTGATAAGAAGTTGTTATAATTCAACTTTTGAAAATGTAAAAGAATTACTGTTCCAAAAGCTACATATTTCTAAGAAGCTGGTAGTTTTTGGTAAAACTGTTAGACCATTATAGCCTCTGAAGAGAAGCTATATGCTCAAAAGTTATCCAAAAGTTCTACCAAACGGACCCTAAACAACTAACTCTTAATTAACCAAAAGTATCGCTCGTCTCTAAAAGGTTGACCCTCTTGGTTCCAATCCCATTCTCGATTTCTTGGTCACACTACCTTCAACCTTGGTCTCTCGGCCTTCTCTAAAAGCATAGAAAATCACTCAGACCTCAGCATAGACGACTAGCTCCCAACAATTCATATGTATCAACCATTCTTAGAAGGTTGCTCAAATGCTTCGACCTCTTAATCTCTCTACTACGAAAGTCCTCTTGGACCTTAACCTAGACATTTAGCTCACGACCATCCAAAAGTATCAATCATTCTGAACAATCAACCATGATGCTTTGACCCTCTTAGTTCCACTAAAATCACGAAAATTCTTTTCCAAAACTTATGCATTTCTTTCCAAATTCATTTTGAAAAACCATTTCAAAAACCAACTCAAAATACCACAAAACATCACATTACCCAAGCCACAGCCTACTGCTCTGCAAAACCACGTAGCCCACCTACGCCTGGCAGAGCAACTACTCTACCAGCAAAATCAAGGCACATCTTTGTCCACACAAGTCAACACAAAACTTGAAAATTTGCATATAATACACCAAATCAAAGAACAAGGAGTAATCTATCGTATGCAACAGAAATCTCAAGAATCCAACTAGTTTTGAGATTAAGGTTTTCTGAGTTCCTGATAAGGATTTCAAGTTCTAGTCTATAAATAAAGACCATGGTTTTGATATATGGTTTGTGGCATCGAAACAAAATGTATATGTTTTCAATAGATTTGGTATTGATGTCTGTGATGCATGTTGATAAGCTTTGCTGCATCAAGGTTTTAGTTTCTTAGCATCAATATTGAGATGCTCATTTTAGTTATGATGGTTTAGTAGCAATATCTCGAGATTGGAGAAGTCTAGTTTATCTAATTTGAGATGGCTTTCTTGATACATGTCACATTGAGTGAGTACATTGTATTTTCCATGGTTTTGTCAATGAGGAATTCAAATTGTGGCAACCAAGGTGCTACATGTGCTTGCATTTCTTGTACGAGAACCCATATGTTGGTGTTTGGTGGTTGTTGGTTCACACTAAGTTTAATGCATGATTCATGTGGTTTCACATTAAATTGTTCCAAGTTTTTCATCATTGTATGTCCCTACTATGATTTGTAGGATTGTTGAGGTCTTGTAGATTTTGATTTGTTTTTTAGAACAAGTGTGCTCCTATGTGTTTGTTGGGCAAGATAACTACCTTGTGTCACACATTTTGGAGCGTATGTCTAGCCCATTCCTAACAAGCGTTTTGGCTATATCTAAGGTGGTAGTGGCTATGGTTGGCATTTTTGGTGTAGTTTTGAGTTTGATTTTCCAATTTTATTGTATAATGTATGTTGGGTGATCTTTTTGATGGTCACTATGTGTACTTGTGTTTTTGTGTTTTACAAGTGCAGAAATTAACTTGCTTGCTAGTCCATATAAAGAGAAGTCCAGCCACACATCGAGGGTTTTAAGTAGATTTCCTATCCCAGATTCATTAATGTTGATTATAGTATGTTAGGTTGTGTATTTGGATTTAGACTCTTTATTGTTATTTGCTAAAAAAAATGTGGTTATATTAGAATGATGACTGGAGTTGTTACAATTGTTCCCTCCAACACAACGTGGCAATAAGAAGCTATAAAATTTATGAGGTAAATAAAGTTTGAAAAATTCTAAGAAACCCATGTGTTAGATTGAAGGAAAAGAAAGGATTGATTGTATTAAGGTATGTAGTTACATATATATAGGGTTTCTCAAATAAATGGATATCCAATTACCTATATAACCAAGACCACTAAACTAGATAACATAACATCTCCAACACTCCTCCTTAAGTTGGAGTATATATATCTATCATGTCCAACTTAGTACATAGAAAATCAAAAACCCCTACACCCAATCCTTTGGTGAAAATATCTGCCAATTGCTAAGACGACTGAGTGTATGGTGTCGAAATAATTTCTTGCATTACCATGTCTCTGATGTAATGACAGTCAACTTCTATATGCTTGATTCGTTCATAAAAGGTAAGATTATTGACAATAAATATAGCTTCTTGATTATCACATTGTATAAGAATCGATGTCTTAATAGTGAAACCAAGTTCTAATAGGAGTGATATGATCTACATCAACTTGCAAACCATTTATGAAATAGACCTGTATTCTGCCTCTGTACTAAACTGGGATACTATACTCCGTTTTTTGCTACGCCAGTTGATAAGATTTCCTCCCATATATGTGTAAAAGTCCGATGTAGACTTCCTATCTCCTCTATCTCCAACATATCCTAAATTAAAATATGCTTCTATCTTCAGATAACTACTTCTTCTATATATTAACCCATTTCCAAGCACAACTTTGACATATGCAAGAATCCATAAAGTCCCATTCTAATGTACTTTTCTAAGTTCATGCATAAATTGACTCAGTAGGTTGACTATATATAAAACGTCTAATCATGTCACTATCAAATATATGAGTTTACCAATCAATTATCTGTATTGACTGGGATCCTGTAAGTACTCTGAAATAGTATCCTAGAAGGAAGGTGTCTGATCAATGAGAGTGTTTTCTGACTTGCATCTCAATAGTCCTATCTCTCGGAAAAGGTCTAGAACATACTTTCTTAATGAGAATGCCAGCTTTTGCTTTCCATAGGCAAACTCAATCCTAAGGAAATACCGTAGCTTACTAATATCCTTAGTGATAAAGCGTATCCTAAGGTACTCCTTTATCTACCTAATGCCTGTTGTATTACTACTTGTCACCAATGCATCAACATAGACTGCCAATAAGACACACCCATTTGTAGTCCTCATATAGAACATAGAGTGATTAACAATACATCTCTAAAAGCCTCCTATCATAACCACCTACCTGACTGAATTTTCCAAACTAAGCTTTGCAGCTTCGTTTTAATCCATAAATAGCTTTCTTCAACTTGTATATTTTATCCTCCTCTTGAGCAACATACCTTGGAGGTTGCTCTATAAACACAAAGTCTACCAGATCACCGTATAAGAAGACATTCTTTACATCTAATTAGCACAGCTCTCATGAATTATTTATAGCAATAGACAATAATACTCTAATAGAGTTGAAACGTGCAACAAGTGAGAAAGTCTCTATATAGTCGACACTATAAATCTAAGTGAAACCCCAAACAACCAGTTTAACTTTATACCTATCAGTTGTGCCATCAAATTTATACTTCACCGTATATACCCATCTACAGATGGTTATGATAGCACCAGTAGGACATATCACCAACCCCTAAATACCATGATCTGATAATATCGCTATTTCCTTATCCATGACTGCCTTTCATTTAGGATGTAGTAGTGCCTCCTGATAATTCTTGGGAAGTGACTCAAAAGAAATAGACAAAGCAAAGACACGAAAACTAAGGAGAAGAAAATCATAAGAGACAATTTGAAATGAAATCAAATGTGGAGGAACGAGTACCCTTACGAAGTATAATTGGGAGATAATCAGTTGGAGGTGAATTTACAATTGCAAAAGAGAATGGTTCTATCGTTAGAGGCAAGTTTGTCTTCTGGCAGCGACAATACACCTACAAAGCAAGGAATTATCAGTGGGGAGGTGCCACCGATGGTAGGCCCTATGTGGTCTGGAACTACCAGCGAAATGCCCTGTTGGGCCTAAAACAACTGGCAGAATGCCCTGTTGGGCCTGGAGCCGCTGACGAAAGGATGGGGAGGTGCTTTCGGCGTCGATGGGTTGTGCTAGAGGGACTTCCGGCATTGATAGGCGATGCAGATAGGGTTTCCAACACCGACGAGCTATACCGGTGATGAGGTGGTGTCCAACAACTGCTAAGGTTAAAAGAGAGATTAGGTTTTAATCCTGAAACTCTGGTACCATATATATAGGGTATGTAGAGAGATTAAAGGAAAAGAAAGGATTAATTGTATTATGGTATGTAGTTACATATATATAAGATTTCTCAGATAAATAGATATTCAATAACCCACATAACCAATACCACTAAACTACATAACATAACATCTTTAACACCATGCAAATATATAACTACCTAACAATAGTTACAATTGTTTATTTGTAGTTACAAATTCCATCATCCATATATTTGAATGAATGGTCAATATTAAAAGTTTTTGACATTGACCAAAAACTTTGGTACCCATGTGGGTACCATAGACATGCCTATAAAGTTTTAGTAAATGAACAATATATTAGTAGGAATAAAAGACCGAATAAAACATAACTCATTTGGTACTAACTATTACTCCAAATGTGAGCTAGTGAGTTCAAACCCCATTGGGTGTAGAACTTTTTGGGAAAAAAAAGTACGAATAAAAGATACAAAACAAAAAACAACAGCATATTGAGAAGTTATATCCTGCAGAGAAAGGTAGCTTTGATATTCCTAATGACTACTATGAACTTTAAAAGATTTAGTAGTATATCAAAAAACAGAAAATGAATCATAATATAGAACTTGAGAGAAGGTTTACTTGATAATGGATGAAAGACCCAATGAAATTGCAAGAATATAGCCATCAAAATGGTTCGAACCTGCAATAAGTAACAAAAAACACCATGTGTCATCAATTACATTTCCTTGTATTACTTACGAATGAAGCTAGCACCCGAGCAAGTGATAGAAGTTATTTGCAAACGCATTAGTAGCACACAAAAAAGGCTGCTGAGAGTACAATTAACTTCAGCCAGTACCACTAATTGCAAAAGAGAAGAAGAATGGACCTTATCAAGTTAAGATACATGAATCATAATCTACCTAGAAAACTAGAAATAAACATAGACAAGAAAAGAGATAATAGTAATAATTCTAATTATCTTAATTGGAGTCAAACACAATGTTTTTTTTTGAACGGTAACACAAGGATAATATAATAGCCATCTATCCTAATGTTCCCCATCAACCTGGAGTGTATAAGCTCATTAGACAAGATAGAAAACTACAAAATTAATCTCAATAATAAAATAAAATATCTGAAGACACTTGCTAGAGAAGCAGGAGCAAAAGTAGCAGGCAGACAGGCATTAACAATGATTGTAGCAAAGTAGCTACGATTGGAGGCAGGTAATGGCATTGCAGCAGAGCAGCAACAGTTTGAGGTAGAAAGGTAGTCACAATGACTCTAGTAGAAGCAGCAGTAGTTGTCAGAAGATAGTAGTAACAATCATTACAGCTTAAGTAACAGCGACTAAAGGTAAAGGTAGACAAGAAGAAAAGCAGAAAACAGTGAACGGTGCACAACATAGGGCAGAATGAGAATCGTATACCATGCACAAGAAAGGAGAGATATGTCTAAAGGGTTCAAAAAGTTTTAGGGAAGTAATAGAAGATGGCATTCTCACAATAATTTGCAAGAGCTAGCATTTGGTAGTCAATTACAGACACAAAATCATAGAAGCTTATTGTGTCTGTGATCCATAGCAGTCAAGCTAAGAGGAAGAGGCCACAAAAGGCATGGAAGTTGTCGAAGATTTACACCATTGCAAGGTCCAATAGTATGAATAACTCAGCATTTCAAAACCTGTTATTCATAGTGATGAGCAGTGCTAGAAGTTACTAGCAGATGCCCGAAACACAATAACAACCTCGGAAATCATCACACTAGACACTAGAAACATTTTAGCAACCATCGAAACCAGCTGTAGTAGTTCATCGAAATACTGTAGCCATCGATAGAATGTTATGTTGTGTACATAGCTGATGATTAGTATTAGCTATAATGGTTGTCTAGGCTGTATATAGTAGATCTTTCAGGGGATATTGCTTACCATATATAGCTCCTAGGATCACTCTTTATTCATTAACCTGTACAACACAAATTTCCTTGTATTGTTTGGCTGTTATGCCTATGTAATGAAGGAGCCACTCAATTCAAACCAAAGATTTCCAGCATTGATATGGTACCAAAGCCAATATTCTGATGACTTTTCTTTGCAGTCCTGGGCTCTCTCTTTTTTTTCCTCCTAGAATTCCTGACATTTTTTTCCCCTCAACAATCACAACTCCTAGTTCTTTATTTCCTGATTGTATCCTTTAGTTCTCGGTTTTTGCTCCATGTCCATGGAGAAGTCTGTAACACCCGTAAATTCATTTTGTAATTATTTACATTTTAATGAATTTATTCCTAAACGAGTGTTACTATTCCGAAATCCGTTTGTGTGATTTTGTGACTTTGGACTTAGACTTCGTGGGCCGACTTCTGGTTGTATGTTTCTATACGTGGTTGACACTGTGTATTGTGGCACTGTGCTTGTAGACTCGTGTATGGGTCTGTGTGGAGTCCACATTGTAGGTTGGTTGTTGTGGCTGGTGGTTGGACGGTGTGGTCAGTGAGCTCATGCGAAGTGCCGGTGGCTAAGACAAGTAGGTGTGCACGCATCCAGCTACTAGGTGCGCAGGACTTTATAAGCCACTCGCGTCGCGCTCTGTCACTCACTGACCGTCTCCTTCTTTCTTCTCCTCCTCCTCGACACACACCTTTTCTTCCCCACCTTCCCTTCCTCCTCACCCTTCTCCTTCCCCCACCCCCTTCTTTCCCCACCTGTCACCCCCGTTCTCCCCCGTTCCTCTATTTTGTGCATCGACGAGAGAGAGAGTGGGTGAGTAAGAGAGGTGGAGGCTCTGTGGTGGCTCGACGTCAGTGTGACGGGTGCTCTGGAGGTCGAGGAAGCTCCCGTGGAGGTCGTGGTCGTCGATGGTGACCGGTGGCTGGCTAGAGGACGCGTTGAGTCGTCGGAGCTCGTATCAGGTACGTACCTCCAATCCAATACGTAGAAATCATGTAAAATAGTAGAATTACCTAGGATGCATGTAATTTAAACTAAATTTATTGTTTTGAAATTTTTGAGAATTTATTGTGGTATTTATGGGTATTTATGGTGGTTGTTGAGATTTAAGTCTTATGACCCCTCTGTGCTTGCGAATTTATATATTGCTATGTAATGAATGGATTTCGGTTTTGTTTGTTGGAATTTGGAGTAGACTCAAGAGTCTACAATATATGTTTTAGTTGGATTTTTTGATGCTTGTTTTGGGATTCCGCCCTTAGGTCCCATTTTAGATGATTTTGCAGGTGATGCCCTAAGTCATTTTCTGGTTTCGTAGAAAATGACATACCGAACCAATTTGGTATGCCGTTTTTCTATCAGACTAAGTCCTTTGATCGAAATTCGGTTGACCGAACCTCTTCGATCTACCGTTTTTAACTATAAGTGTTGACCATTGCGTCCCGGTTCAGTCGACCGAATTTATTCAGTCTACCGAACCAGGAACTTTCGATCGACCGATTTGATTTTCGAACTGCCGTTTTAGGTGTTTGTACCTATTTCGATCAACCAATTCTGGTCGATCTTCTGATCCAGGAGATTTCAGTATACCGAGCTTATTTCGGTCTGCCGAATTAGGGCCCAGCTATTTTATAAAATGTGTGATTCTCGTGAGTTTCCGGATTGGTTTGTTTTACTCATTTGATATGGAATCGTGAGCCATCAGTGGTAGTCTTGTAGGACACCTGATGTGCCGTTTTGTCGAGGTTTTGAACAAGTTTCCAATGATATAAAATAATTTTGAAAATGTTTTTCAAAGAGATGTATTGGCCCATTTTCGAAAATGATTTTCCTGGTTTTCTGTGTGCGAGCCGAGACACCGTGGGACGTGTCATCGAGACCAGAAAATGTGACGATATTCTTGAATGATAGGGCACGTCTCCCTAGTTGAGGTTGAGGACCGAGATGTCTGAGACTGAAGGTCGTCGAGTCTTAGAGGTATAAGACTCCCTGACTGTCGTCTCGATGCTAGGATTGTGGTCCACAGGTTGAGGTGTACATAATGAAGAAGTATGATACTCCTGCTGTCGCCGTAAGCACTAAGGCTCAGGTGTTATTGAATGCGGAGATATGACACTCCCTTCTGAGCACCATGTGGAGGACGTCGTAAGGAAACGTATCCTGTGGTGGCCAATGCAGGTAGGACACGTGCGCTCTAGTTGGTAACGACCTGAGAGACAAGACTGTCTTCCCAGAAAGGGGTTTGCTTTATGAGGGTTCTCCAAGTAGGAGAATCACTAGACGGTGATCGCTTCTGTATAGGGTGGCTTCACCGTGATAGTGCAGTACACCTTAGTGGTTGCTTGTGGCCAAAGTTGATTGTCTGGCGTCGGACTTCCTGACTCACTATGTTTGGATTTGGCCATTGAGGGCTTCAATTGTGGTTTCAAGTTGGTAAAACCCTGTTTGCTATTTTGGCCGATATAGGCTACATTTGCTATGATTTTCAGCCTTGTGGGCATAATTTGTGAGATTTTAGAGAAAATGATTACGAAAGGAATTTAAAAGAAAATTAATATAGATTTGTTTTCCGTTGTTTTCGTGAAGTGCGTACTGAGTGACTTTTATCACTCATGCTTTTCTTCATGGTTTCAAGTTACAGGAGCAAACATGCAGATTAGTTTAGCATAGTGCATATAGTCCGGAGTCTCGTAGTCGCACACATAGGTTCCTGCTAAATGATATTTCTGTTTAACTTTTCATTTCCTGTAATTTAATTTTCTTTAAATTATTATGGAAAATTGGAGACGTGACAGAATAGCAACAATTACTCTGCTGGGGAGTTTGAGTTCGAGATAATTCTAAAGGGAAGGATTTGTAGGACTATATTGATGGCTCCAACACTTCTGCCTCTACTACAAAAGGGATGATCGCCATCGACGACTCCAACAACTCCTTTGGATCTTCTTGGGCAACCAAGGATACTTAGATTTCGTCTTGGATTCTTGGCTCAGTTGAACCTCATCTACTCCTCTCTTTGCAATCTCACAAGTTCGCCAAGGCTATGTGGGACTATCTTAAACAAGTTTATAACCAAAATAATATGCCCATAGGTTTCAACTCGAATTGGCTATTGCCAATGACAATCACGGTGATCTCTCCATGCAAGAATACTACACTGGCTTCTTGAACCTTTAGGGAGACTATTCAAATCTTGTAACTTCCAAAGCTTTAGTGGGTGGTCTTATGGACATCCAGAAGGTTCACATCACTAGTCAACCTGACCAATTTTTGATGAAGCTTAGGCCAGAATATGATGTTGCTTAAGCATCTCTTATTATTTGGGAACTAGTGCCATCCTTGGAGAAATGTTTTAGGAAACCCTCGAAAGAAGAGCAATGTCTTAATACTCAAAAAGGACTCAAACTCATCCTGTCTCCAACTCTATCGCCATGGCTTATGCTGTAAATGAAACAGGGAAAGGATGAGGGCGAGACCTGGGTAAGACACAATGTTACAACTGCAAGAAATATGGTCACATAGCTCCAAACTGTCTGCAGAAATTCTGCAACTATTGATTTGGGCACATCATCAAAGAGTGCCCCATCTGTCCTCATTGTCCAAACAAAGTCTATCACACTACTGTGGCAAATTCTGTCCCTGATATGGCCACACCAACTAGTTCTCCTGCTCCTCTTGCCATGCCATCTCAGGACCTTACTCTAGAAATGATGCAACAAATAATCATAAGTGCATTTTCTGCACTTGGTCTTCAAGGTAAAGGTCCTTCATGGTATTTGGATTCTGGAGCCTCAAATCACATGACCAACTCTTGCGATGGACTTACTAACATCCACCAATACAATGGATCCTCACACATTCAAACAGCCAATGGAACTTCTCTTCCTATGGTGGTTGTTGGTGATGTCTCTCCAATTATTAAGGATGTTTTTGTTGCTCCCATGCTGTCCACAAATCTTGTATCTGGTCACCTGATTGATCAAAATTGTGACGTTTCACTGTCTCGTGATGGCTGTGTTGTGCAGGATCAGGAATCGGGATGGGTGACAGCATAGGGGCCTAAATTGGGACGTCTTTTTACTCTCCAGCTCTTGGCTTCTATTATTGGGCCATCTCCTTTTCTGTCACTTGCTTGTGTTCATTCAAAAGTGTCTAGTGAAACATGGTATAAAAGATTAGGCCATCCTAATGCTTGTGTTTTGTCTTTCTTATATCAGCCCGGTTTATTGAATAAAGATCAATGTTATTCAACCATTTTTGTGGATTGTGCTTCTTGGAAAAAGTAAAATCTTATCTTTTCCTTCCATTGGGGGTAGAGCCACACATTGCTTTGAGAATATTCATAGTGATGTTTGGGAAATTTCTCCTACAATTTCTCATGTCCAATGGTACTTTGTTTCATTTATCAATGACTACAGTAGGTTCACATGGGTTTCTTTTCTTAGAACTAACCCTAAGGTCTTTTCCATGTTCAACTTGTTTGTAACCCATGCTGAAAATCAGTTTTCTGCTAACATTAAAAGTCTGTGCAGCGATTCTAGTGGTGAATATACATCGAATGAGTTCCAATCCTTCTTGCAATCCAAGGGCATCATATCTCAACATTCTTATCCATATATTCCTCGACAAAATGGGGTTGCTGAGCATAAAATAGGCATCCTTTGGATGTGGTTAGAACTTTGCTAATTGAGACTTTTGTTCCTCCTAAGTTTTGGGTAGAAGCAGTCACTACTGCCACCTACCTAATCAATAGACTCCTTTCTCAAGTCTTACATATGGTGTCTCCCTATTATCGTCTTCATGGACAACATCCAACTTACACCAATTTGCACACGTTCAAGTGTGTCTGTTTTGCCCATTTTCTGCCACATGAAACGACTAAACTCACAGCCCAATATGTCCATTGTGTTCTTTGGAAATTAATTTTTCTTTCCACATTATAGCCCCTCATCATCATCCCGTGTTTCTCTACCAACCTTCAATTCTCCACCTTGTTTCTACTTCTCCTGACCTACAGTTTAAATAAGGAATGGTACATAAAAGATGATGCCCTATGAAGCCTCTTCCTACACCTAAACCATCACCTGATACTGTAACTACACTTCCAGCAGAGATCAGGCTTGTTGCAATAATACCTATTCCAGAATTACTTTCAGATTCAGCTCTCTACCACAAGTTGGTTGGCAATCTAGTACATCTCACAATCACCTGCTGTAACACCTGAGGACTCTGTGGGAGACACTAGGGTTCTAGGCGTGTTTTAGTAGCCCAAAGCGGTGTAAGTTCTAAGTTTTATTTTGAGATTTGATTCTCATTCAATTGTATTTTTGGTGATCGAGTTGTGAACCTTGTTGGGTAGATTAATGTTTGATTACCTTTAAATGTAATACTCTTCTTGAAAATCAAAGTGAATTTTGTAGATGTTTTCTTCTTTAGATTCCCTATTTTGACAAGTTGTACCCTGTAAGTGTATAAAACAAGAGATAGACAAACACAATTGTACTACAGTACCATCCTGTAAGTGTATTTTATGGTTTGTCAAGTTATTTATAGTATACTTTATGTGGTTTTACGATAAAATATTCTAAACTTTGCCATTGTTTATGTTTCTATTGTGATGCATAAGGATTTCGTAGTGTTAAAATGTTGGTTTCAGGCGAAATATACCCTAGTTTCTTTATAGTAGGCTGCGGTTGGCTTTTGTGGTGTTTGACGATATTTTGAGTTGATTTTTGAAATGGTTTTTAAATGGTTTTCAAAAAAAGATTTGAGAAGAAATACATAAGTTTTGCAAAGAGTTTTGAAATAGGTCTTCCGAGGTTTAAGGAATTGAGAGGCTGAAGCTTATAATCGACAAACCAAGGACGATTGATACCCCCAGATGATTACGAGTTAGCTATCTAAGATAAGTCATGTGATTTCGCCATGATTTTCGAGAAACTAAGAGGATTGTATGATCATATTGACCGACCAGAGACGATTGATACTTCTATAGAGTCAGGTGTAAGTCAAAAGTTCCATGATTTTTAGAAGACCAAAAAACTTTAAGTGAGAATCTGTAGACCAAAAGACCAAGGGTGAGATCGTAACCGAGAGGACTGAACAGTCCAACGAACCAAAAATGAGTAATACTCCTAGAGGATCAAGAGCTCGATGAGTAAGCATGAGATCTCACGGAGTTATACTGACTGAACCAAAAGGTGAAAAAGTCCTCTGAGTGATCGAATGCAACAATCCTGAAGGCATCAAGAGAGCAAACCCTATGCTTGTAGTCCTTGTGTGAATAAGTTAAGGGTTCTTAGAATATGAACCCAGGATAGGAAAACCCCACACAGTATAGCTTGTTCCTGACAGTGCAGTACACCTTAACGGCTGCTTGTGACTAATGTTGATCGCTTAGGTCCAAATAACTCTACAGGTTTTTGGACTAGATGTGTGTAGTTTTGTTGGATTTGTGTTGATTTTGGACTTAGTATAGAGTAGTCATTTCAAATGTACATAAAAAATTTAAAAAATGCACGAGTTTTGGGTTTGAAAAAGAGGAAATGGGTTTTATAAGGCATATTTAAAAGGTTTTCTATACTTGCGATAGTACATTACAATGTTGTGACTTTACAGGATTTACAGTCTAATGCTACTAAAAGAAGCGACTGAGTTGACTTGGGAGTTGAGTCTCAACGACTCTAGTATTCGGTTTGTTGTTTTAATAGATGATATGCATATGCCAAGTGGCTACTAGATGTCACTCATATGTGTTTTTATGGTTTTTCTTGCAGACACAGATATTGAATTAGCAATCAAGCTTAATATATATTGCAAGAGTCATGTAGCCGCACACTATATGTTTTGAGTAGATTTAGTGATTATTTTCTATTAGTTATTTAAATTAATTTATTACATTTACTTTAAAATTATTTAGTCACTAATAACTCTAGAAGTGTTAGGATTTTGGACTATCATGACTAGAGTTGTGACATCGGCCTAGATATTTCCTTTGCAGTGTAGCAAGCAAAAGAATTATCCATTATATTAAGGGTACTACCATGCATGGTCTTTTCTTTCCAATTGGTACTAAGTTGCAACTTAGGAGGAGTTTGTGCACCCATAAAGCACAGAAAATAATTTGATAGGAATCTCATTTTCTGTTGACCATCTAAAATAGTGGTGTTTGTCCACTTAGCCTAAAATAATTTCAAAGGAAAGTTATTTCCTTCACTTCTAGAATATATAAACCTGAACCTTTTTCATTTTCCATCCCTTTTCATGGAATTTCAATGAAATTCCACCTCTTCGTGCAGCTTCCAGCTCCCCCTCCCTGTCCTATCCTCCACCTCCTCTTCCTCCTCCTCCTCCTCCTTTGCCTCTTCTTCCTCCCTTCCTTCTTCGCCTCATCCCCTCTCCGTCCTCTCATACCTGGCCCTTTTCCTCCTCCACATCCCCCTTACCCTCCTCCTCCTCCCTGCCTCACCTTTTTCCCCCACCTTGTCCCCTCCCTGCTCCATCCTCCTCCCCTTACCCTTTTCCCTCCTCTGCATCCCCTCTTTCCCCGCCCTCCTCCTCCTCCCTGCCTCATCCTCCTTTTCCACCTCGTCCCCTCCCCACCCTCCTTCTCTGCCTCATCCCCTCCCAACCCTCCTCCCTGCCCCATCCTCCTCCTCTGCCTCCTTTCCCGCCCCATCTTCCTCCTTCGCATCGATGATGTAGGATTTGCCACACCACAAGGAAGGTCAACATCAATGACAACAACAACATGATAATAGGTTTACCGCAACGCAAACATGTCCTCTTGCAATCCTAACAAAAAAAAGAACAATTATGGGGTTTTTTTCTAAATTTGTTTATGGAATTTATTTATTGTTCTGTGGCTGTCATTGTGTGAGATCTTTGCCTTTGTTTATGACAAATTTGACTATGATTGTTGTTGTTTATGTTTGTAAAAATAAGACTGATTCTCTCTTCTTTTTTTGGCTACAACAAAATAAAAAGATGCTTGCCTATTGACTCATTTGATCCTACATCTTACTCCTTCTTATTGTTATTTGTGGATGCAATTTTATGAATCTAACAAGTAGTAATGAGAATTAATTGATGCACAAATAGTAGTATTTTAGTTTCCTTTGTTTTCCTGAATAGACACAAACAACAGGAAACTAGGTTAATAGGAAATCAATTTTCTTTCTAACAATTCCCATTGACTATGGAATTCCGATTCTTAACAATTTCTATTAAATTTTGTGCACAAACAAGCCTAATGCCTATAGTGATACAGATTATGCAGGTTGTGCGGATACTTGATGCTCAACTACTAGTTGGTGCATGTTCCTTGGGCACTTATTTCTTGGAAGAGCAAGAAGCAAGCTTGTGTGTCTAAGTCTACTACAGAATCAGAATATCAAGCTATGTTTGTGGCACCTTGTCTAAGTCTACTCCACCTTAGGACTAACCCACAAATGTGTGATTGATAATGAAAAAATAAATGAAAAACTAAAACAAATATATTAACAAAAGAAAGACAACATTAAAAAAAAGTCAATTATTTAACAAATGTAATACCTTGTTGAAGAAACCAGATCAGCCTGTTGAGGAGTAATGGTCCTACAAAACTGATGGCATCATTCAATGCCTACAAAATGTGAAAAGTATAAGTTAGCTTATAGCAATCATGTCATCATATGGACCCAGAAAGGCACCAGCCTCATTTTCAAACTGCAGTTAAAATCAAATCATCATGCAAAGAAATGCACATAAAACTAGAATTTGTTTTTGAAAGACCTTGAGAGAAAGACATGAATGCGTCAAGAAACACAATCTTCAATGATCAATCACTATGATGGACTTAATTTTGTGAAGATTAATTGCATCACTGAGATGAAGAGATCCTTTGGGTTTAAGCTAGATTACTTGCAGAGATTTCAATTCCAGAATGGTTGAAGCCTAGAATGGATCAATCTCAAATATGAAATAGATCACATGCTATCACAATCGCCACGAAGATAGACTAATCCATACAAATAAACATTAGACTTATCTGCCTCCTTAACTGCTGAGGCACGAAAAGCAACTGCTAGAGTCGTTCCACATTGCAAAATGTCAGGTACAAGTGTGAATAGTAAGAATTCGAGTCTCTTATGCATATTAAAATCAGTATGAGTTGTATACCTAAACTTTCGTATGACACCAAGGACCAGAAAGAGGCGCAAAGGAGGACTCCACTGGTACATATACACTCAATCCAAAAAGACACATTTAGGACGCAAAAAGTTCACATGTAAGCAGTATTAAGAATAGTCCAACACCAGAAAACATTTAGTTTCACATGTAATTTATGAAGAAGTTGGTGTACACAGAGCTGATTGATTTACAGTTAGATACCCAAGTTCAGTAGCTTAAAAGAATGCTAATTAGATAAAAATTGATTATTTAGGTTTTCTATGTTGACATATGAAAGGAAATAGATATCCAAAAGAAAAAGAATAAGTTAAACATGCAAAGCTCTCTTTTGATGCTTTAGGGAATAGGAAAAAATATTCTAAGTGATCTAGGAAACCTTCTAGAGCATCACAGTCTTTGCAAACAAGTATATAATACAGAAAGCTTAGAATTGAAAAAAACCCCATTCTCCTCCTTTCTGATTACACGATCCAGGAATAAATAAATTTTTTCCTTCACCATCAAAAGTAAGAAACAATACCTTCAGTAGACCTAAACGTAAATACGGCCACCCATATGCAGAGCAGATGGCTTTAAAAAGAGAAGTATTTGTGCAATCTTTACTTTGTTCAGCATCCCAACACCTCAACAATGTAATAAAAGAGGATGAAGGAACAAGCTCACAAGGTAGTTGAATCAAATCGTGAAAGTTGAGCTGCTTTGTCACACCAAGATCCATCATTGGATTGACTGCTTTGAAGGTTAACATGTGAAAGTAGCCGAGCAAGCCAAATCTCTGAAATGTAACTTGTTTCAAAAATTTTAGTTGACTAAAAGCATAAATGATCAAAACTATGGCTAAAAATGATTATTCTGTATACATTCTTACAGAAACACAAGTGACACAATAGACTAGTGAGACAAGTATACATGATAGGTTTTCATGAGTCTTGCTCAATATGAGACTCATACTTAACTAATTCATGTCAAAATAAAGATTTTTTTTATATGAAACTAGTTTAGTGTTTTTTCTTTTACCACTTACACAAAGTTGTTTCAGACTCTTATATTTCTCCAACAAAAATTTAAGGAAAAATAATGGCATACAGTATGACTCATCTAAAAAAGATAAATTTATTGAGAAGTAATTGATTAAAATTTTATTGAGAAGTAATTGATTAACATCTATTTATTACCAGAACATGTCCTGTAAGTGACTCAGTGCTAAATGCATTGATGTTTAATAACTTGCAGAACTTTGTGCTGTAAGTGTATATGAAAGCAATACAAAATAATGGCTTCAGGCACCCTTCTCTTTAAAAGTTACAGACTGATCTAGTGAGCCAAGTACTTCAATTGTCAAATTTAATTCCTTGTTCTTAACACAGAATGATCCATAGATGTCAAACCAATAAATCATACAAAAATTTTGTACAGTTTGTACATATGAATGAACTTTACTAAATTTAAACAAATAGACAAAATAGACCTAGTATCAGAGCATTACAGTACAGTTAGGATCATTAAATCGCACAGTCTTTACCTCTGCAACAGAGTCGTCAGATGAAGATTATGTAGTAGATTTTTAGGTAATAATGCAATCAGAAGTTTAGACATCAACAAACCATTTCCCTAAAGTTATATTGCAAGTCTTTTGTTTAGACACAACCTAGATAGGGCAATTGGCATATCTGACCACTCAGAACTCTCTGAAATTCTATCAAAGCATATATCATCACCCATTTATGGCATGACGACAACTATTGTTTATGTACAGAACCCTTTGGATCCCATCTAACATACATACATATATGTTGTTGAACTTTGATCTCTATGTTATCAGAGTATTTAATCTTGGGTAAAACATCAAAACTCCAGTAAATTTGGAAATAATCTAAGATGAAAATTATAAAAAGTTAACTTTCACATGAGAATAATATCCATATCCAAATAGAGTCACTCTATTATAAGTATAACATGTATAAAGTACAAAGGATTATGGACCAGAATCTAAAAAAGAGAAATGTTTACTTTGTCTTTTACATGACTTTCCTTCAGTTTCTCTGCTCTAGGAAGTAAAGCCTCTTCTAAGGGATCAATTCTCCTGCAAGTGGATAGCATTAAATATTTGGTGAACTCCAGGAAGTATTGAATAACCTAATGCGTACAGCATCACCATAGGTACAATATTAGACCAAGATAAAAGCCTTTTTTTGGTGAATGGAAGAAAGTGATCTTACGATAACTGGCCTACAGTGCTCATATTATAAATACAAGTTATAGAAATCCATTGATATATATCTTGATGAAGAAAATGATATAAAGGGATAACATCTGAATGAAAATTTTACATGGTTTGATATATGCAAAAGAGAATGATAAAAGCTTTACAAGTTATAGAAATCCATTGATATATATCTTGATGAAGAAAATGATATAAAGGGATAACAACTGAATGAAAATTCTACATGGTTTGATATATGCAAAAGAGAATGATAAAAGCTTTTTTTGCAGTAAGAGCTACCAGAAAATAACTTTTTTCTCAAGTATGTTGGTCCATGAACTCCTAGGGAGAATATCTATATAATAGTATCATTTCATAACATAATAAAATGTGGAGATGCACATAAACAAACTAGATGGTTTTCTGTTTAGGTTTACTTGGTTTAGTTTCTATAACAGCCCATTCAATTTGATTCTATAATAGCTAATTCACTTCAATGCTACAAACCAGACCTTGTATTTATATTCCAGATTAATTGTCCTATTGAAGAACAATAGTTACAATATTTTTTGTTGGTAACTTATTGGATGGAAAATGTTCTCTGCTTGGATGCTTAATGTTGAAGGCTTTGTGAATTGTGATTGCCTAGGAAACAGACACTCCACAGAAGAAGTGTCAGACTATCAGCATTGGAAAACATGTCCACTGACTTTGGCATGTCTGTGTCCTATTTTTATAGACTTTGCCATTTCAGGTTGTCCGTGCCGTATTG
This sequence comes from Posidonia australis, assembly GCA_024699735.1. Classification (NCBI taxonomy): domain Eukaryota; kingdom Viridiplantae; phylum Streptophyta; class Magnoliopsida; order Alismatales; family Posidoniaceae; genus Posidonia; species Posidonia australis. The sequence continues at coordinate 15,727 of JAMKQA010001024.1, read as the reverse complement.
TGTCTCATCTCTGTTCTTATTTGGTGACAACCTTTGTGATTATGATATGATAAAATGATTTTTATATCGTATTACCACAGAGGCAAACATTGACTGTGCATAAAGGTAAGTGGCATCTTATAAAGTGTACCTCTTTTCAGCAGTAGTTGGCATTATCCTGACCAAATTGACATAGACACCGAACATGATTTCAGCGAATGTTGATGTACTTTCTGCAAAGCATCTTATTGCCTGAGAATAAGAATTCACAAAGAATCAACATTTACATGACGTTTTTTACAGGACAACTTTCTGGTTGGCTTGTTTGTTATGTATCTGGTTGCATTCTTTTATAGATATTTACTAAGAGAAAAGCAGATTTAAATAGAATTATAAAATCTCATGTAGGCAACAAGGCAAATCTTGATCCATCAATCTATTATCAATACAACCCATGGAGTGTTAACCAAAGTGTGTACAGATCTACAAAATAAAGTCCACCATAGTAAAATCAAAGCTTCGATACTTTCATGGGTTCTTCATAATTGACAAAAGAACGCTTGAAAATTGGATTTCAATTTTTTTCCTGATTGAATTGTTTAAATTTTCTCACTTGCATGTTCAAACTCGAATATTGTAACCATCCCTTGGTAGTAGGGATCAAATATGTATTCCTTTGTAACATTTATATTTAAATATGCACAAGATAATGAGAATACAGAAGTTGGATATACATGCTATCATTTTGAGCCTCTTTTTTCCAATGCCTTTTGATCCTCTTGTTAGGAGTTAAATACTGTTAGGAGGTTATATGGGCTATTTTGTATTAAAGTAATTAGATATCTATTTATCTAACCCTATAAATATGTAATACGTAACCCGAGACAATAAATTATTCCTCATCTTTCTCTTCCACTTCACATGGTATCAGAGCTTAAGAGAAAACCCTAGGGTTACCTTAGCCGTCACCTTCTTCGACAACTTTTTCAGCGCCGACCAACTTCTCCAACCACCTCGTCGACGCTGACCAACCTCTCTGAAGCTCTTCCCACCACCGCTAGTGTCTACAAACCCCTAGTCTCCCACCGTCAGGCCCCTCCGTTGGCGCCACCAAGGCCGTTGACCCCTTTTTCCACTATTGCCAAGGCATTCAAGCACCTTTCCCACTCTCATCTAGGCCAACAGACTTCTCCTCCATCGACTCCAAGGCCGTCAGGCCCTTCCTTCGTCGATGCAAGTCTCTACAACTGCCGACGTCCCCTCCAGGCTATTTTGGTCACCTTAGATAGACCATAGCGCCTGTCCGATGATTCACCTATGACCGTTTTACCACCGATGACTAAGTTAGTGGCTCCTACTTCCATGTAATCCATATAACGGACTGTACATACTCTTTTCTACTACTACTGAGGGTGGTATCGTATTGTCCACCTAATCTATTACTTCCCATAGGTTCTTAAACCTCTCTATTGTCTAATTGGGGGTATTTCTTTGCTACATTGAACCTAGACAGCACCATTATTTCTTCAAAACTAGCATGCCTTCAAAGGAATCTCATATTAAAAACCTCAGTGGGGCCTCCCGAAAACTTGATAGAAAGAACTATTTGTCATAAGCATAAAGTTTTAAAATATTTTTGGCTGCACATCATCGAAACCCATAATTCACAATGATACTATTGAATTTTTCAAACAAGGCACGTAGATTCTATTTGAGGCTATAAATTACTTTTCTAAGCAGACAGGCCTAATCGTCCTCCTAAACAACATACCTAGGAGATTGCTCTATATACACCAGTTCTGTAAGATCACCATATCAAAAAGCATTCTTCACGTCTAATTAACTGAGTTTCCAAGTGTGGTTCACTGCAACCAAAAGAATGACACTTATGGAATTCAACCTCACCACTAGAAAAAAGGTCTTAGCATAGTCCACACCATACTCCTGTGTAAACCTACGTGCTACCAGATGTGTTTTGTATCTATTAACCTCACCATCAGACTTATATTTGATAGTAAATACCTACTTGCACATAACCACATTTGTATTTGTTGGTCTAGGAACCAAATTCATGTACCTCGAGACACTAAAGCCTGCATCTCCTCATTCATAGCTGCTTTCTACTGTGATAATAAGATAGCCTCTTAGTAATTCCTAAGAAGTGATTCAGAAGCAATGGGCAATGCCAAAGTACAATAGACAGGATGAAATGTATCATAACTAGCAAAATGTGAAATAGGATGGATGGTGAAGTACGTATACCTTTCAAGATTTACAAAAAGAGAAGACGATTAGTTTAGAGTGTGAACGTAGCTAAGAAATTTACTTACTAGTCAAAGATGAGATACCTCAAGAACTTGCATCATTGACTTCCACAGTAGAACCTTCTCTCATTTGGCATCGTTGCTTAGGCCATCTATCTCTTAAAAAGTTACAACAGGTACTTCCTTAATTTTTTGGTTCTTCTTTTTAATGTGAGTCCTGTGAGTTAAGTAAGCACCATTATGCTACCTTTTAGAGTCTTCGTCTAGTTCGTAATCAGAGTCCTTTTGAGTTGATTCACTATGATACATGGGGTCCAACAAAAATATCATCTGTGTCTGGTTATAGATATTATATTGTACTTATTAATGATCTCTTTCGAGTCTCACAGGTTTATTTGTTAAAAGATAGAGTCAGTGTAATTATCTTTGAGTACGATGTGCTGTTAACCATTTTATTTTCTATAGATGTACGAAGAGTAGGTGTGTAATTCTTGCAGTATATGTGGATAACATTTTAATCACTGATAGTGATATTACAGCCATTCAAAGGACAAAGAGCTACTTGTAAACACACTTTATCACCAAAGACATGGGCAAACCTAACTATTTCATAAGTGTCAAGTTTACTTACGTCAGGAATAAGTTGACGTTGTCCAAGAAGAAATATTCATTGAACCTTTACAGGAGACAAGTCTATTAAGATGCAAACTAGAGAATACTCCATTTGATTAGAGTCTGGATCTTTGGGATAGCTCATCACCTCTGTTGGAGGACAATGGCAAGTACAGGTGTTTGATTGAGAAACTTATCTGATTGTTACATGCCTAAACATTGCATACACTGTTAGAGTACACAGTCAATTTATGTAAAGCCAAGAACAGTACACTGGTTGAAGGCCTTACAAGTACCATCTTATATTAAGAAAGCTTTCAGTCAAGAACTGATTTATAAAAAAAGACAATCATTTACATGTTGAGGCATATTCATACTCTAGTTATGCAGAAGATAAGAGAAATCACAAGTTCACTTCTAGATACCACACGTATGTCAGAGAAAATCTAGTCACATGGAGTAGCAAGAAGCAGAGTATTGTCTCTAAATCCAATGCTGAGGTTGAATGTCAATATATGATATAAACTACTTGTGAAATAATGTGGCTCCACTCCCTTTTGACAAAGTTAAGCTTCTTTATTGATGTGTCCATGAAAATGTATTGTGATATAGTGATGCAGGGGATAATTTCTACTCTTTATAGGAAGTTCTCTGATTAGTTTGCAGGCATCTTCATTAAAGGGTTAAATGTAGAACTATATGAATCTATTTATACCAAGCTGGGCATGATAATATATAGTCCAGCTTGAGAAAGAGTGTTAGGAGTTAAATACTATTAAGAGATTATATGAACTATTTTATATTAGGATAATTGGATATCCATTTATCCAACCCTATAAATATATAACATGTAACTCCTGACAATAGATTATTCTTCTTCTTTTTCTTCCACTTCACACCTCTCATAGACGATTATTTCTTTTCTAGTTCAATGCCATCTACCTTCTCTACATCTTCTTCTTCCTTCAGTCCCTTCTTGTCAACATCGGGATTTGCTTGGAAGACACCAATTACCGACTCTGGAAGACTTGCTTTTCTCATAGCCTATCCTCTGCTTGATCTCATTTAAGGCAAAGATGCGTACTCATTTTCAACCATGACTTTGTCTTCCAACAAAAATCTGGATCTGACAAAAAAACCAGCCTATTGATACTTGGGTGCTCAGTGATTAGCTATCTCTTGGATGGATCATTAGTGTCATTGGTGATTCTATCATGCCTCAACTCATCAGAGTTAACTTGCACATCAATCTAAGGAGACTGTGGATGTCACTATCCACAAAAGAACAAGCTTATGGGATACAGCTTTGCGTTCACCTTCATCAACTTCAAAAAGGGTTACTTTTCAATGGTGGTGTACTTGAAGCATGTCAAAATCATAGCTAGTCTTGCTACAACAGATTTACCATGTTCCAATGAAGAAATCATGTCTGATCTTCTGAGCTCAGCTGGCATCATCCACACCTTGGACGCTTTTCATGCTCTTCACACACATGAGGCATTACTGTCATTTTCTTTTATCAATCTATCTTTCCAATTTGGAGACCTCCATGATAACACAACTGTTAGAGGAAAACAAAGATACGAAACTAGAATAATCTTATTAATGGAGACTGAGTACATATATATAGGGAGATAAAATCCTACTCCTAATCAGACTTGGCTATCATACCATGTATGATAATTGGAGTATCCTAATAGGAAATGGATATCTATATAATCATTACATAATAGTCTATCTAACAATTCTAACACTCCTCCTTAAGTTGAAGCATATAAATCTACTATGCCTAGCTTGTTACAAAAAGACTTAAACTGATCCACAGCTACAACCTTGATAAACACATCTACCGATTGAGTAGAGGAAATAGTGAAAGGGATAATGATCAGTCCACCCACAACAGCATTCCGCACGAAATAACAGTCCATCTCGATGTGCTTGGTTCTCTCATGAAACACAAGATTATTAGCAATGTAAATAACTGCATGGTTGTCACAGAACATAGGTATTGCTCCTTTGGAAGGAAAACCAATCTCAGTCAGAAAAGATCTAATCCACATCATTTCACACGCTATTTGTGTCATGACTCTATACTCCACTTTTGCGCTTGAGCAAGACACAATATTTTGTTTCTTGCTTCTCTAAGTAACCAAGTTACCTTTTACAGAGGTATAATACCCGGAGGTTGACTTGCTGTCTCCTTGATCACCTACATATCTTGAGTCTGAGTAGTCAAAGACATCTAGATGGCCATGACAACTGTATCGAAGACCTTGGCCACAAGCACTCTTCAAGTAGGACAGAATATGTAAATATGCCTTTCAATGTACCTCCCTTGGCTGATGCATAAACTGACTAACCAAGTCAACTGCAAATGTGGTATTTGAACGTGTCACTATAAGGTATATCAACTTTCCAACCAGATGTTGTATCGTCTTGCATCCCTAGGAGCCTCAAAAGACGTGTCCCACAAATCTAGGCTGGAGTCGACTGAAGAATAAGATGGCTTGCAGCCAGGCATGCCTGCTTCCTTTAGCAAATCGAACACATACTTTCTTTAAAACAAGATTATTCCATCCTCAGCATGAGCAACCTCTATCCCTAGGAAGTATCTAGATTTACCGAGGTCCTTTTTTACTAAGTCTTTCTTTAGAAAAGCCCTACTCTCATCAACACCATCTCTGTCACTGCCAGTGATTAAAATATTATCCACATAAACCGCCAAAATAACACAACTTGTGGATGTATGCCTAATAAATACCGAGTGATCAGAGTTGCACATTTGAAAATCAATTTGCATCACAATCTTACTGAAATTGTTAAACCATGCACGAAAACTTTGCTTAAGGCCATAAATGACTTTCTTGAGCTTGCCTACGCGTGTCTCTCCTTGAGCAACATACCCAGAAGATTGTTCCATAAAAACTTCCTCAAACAGATCACCATAAAGAAAGACATTTTTGACATCCAACTGGTATATTAGCCACATTTTTGACACATCACACTGAATATATTCAAGAGCATTATCAGTACGAAACACATGCAATGATTCAGAGAATTGGATTTTTATTTCATTGAAAATATTTTGATAACATTGACCACTTGAGTGCGATCCTTTAGAAGATAAATCCAAGTCATTCTAGAAAAATCATCAATAAAGACCATAAAACACGAAAAGCCCTAAACAGACTCAATACGACACAGTCCCCACACATCAGAGTAAACTAATTCCATGAGAGCACGACTTTGTTTTTCCTGACATGTAGGATATGAGGGTCGTCGATGCTTTTCAGGTTGACAAGACTCACACTGAAAATTATTAACAGATACAGACACTAGTAAAAGACTTTTTAATTTTTTTAAGGAAGGATGGTCTAAGACAGCAACGCCACAAAAAAGAAGACTCAACTGTGGACGTAGTATAAGCAAAGGTAGGAGGTGACGTGCGACCACTGAGGCGGTATAAATATCATTTCGCTCAGGTCCCAAACCAATCTGTTTCCCAGTCCACAGGTCCTATATAAGAAGATAAGTGGGAAAAAAGATTACTGCACATTATGGATTTTGGTAAGTTGGCTAACCGAAAGTAAGATAACAGGAAAAATGGGTACATAAAAAACATCATGTAGAGTAAGATTATTAGATAGAGACACATTTCCTTGTCCGTAGACAGGTAAACGTGTCCCATTAGCAACTGTAACAGAAGGTGTAGAAACAGAAGTGGTCATGGAAGAAAAAGGATGGCGAATACTGAACATATGCTTTGACGCACCTGAATCAACCACCCAGTCGACATTTAAAGTCGTGAACAATGCTAACGTACCTGATGGAGTAGCGTGTGTAGCAGTAGCCGTCTGAACAACTGGAGTAGTCTAGGACTAAAGGAAGCGAGCATACTTTACCTGAGAAATTGCACAATATCATCAGAGCTAGAGGGAGGTGTAGAGTTGTCTTTGTTAACACTATTTGTCCAATCTGGATTGTTGAACTTCGCCTAACAACAATCTAAGGAGTGATTCGTGCAGCCACAATGCCCACTTCAGGCTGTCCCGTCAACCTCCACGTCCCCTTCTTGAATCACGACAACGTCCATAGTCTCTTCCACGACTGTAGTCACGACCATGACAAGAGACAGCTAAGGCAGACTGATTGTTGTGCACCGTAGGAGTCCCAGTAGAAACCCACAGAACGCGAGAGAAGGCAAATGTTAAAGATGTAATAGAATCACCACCGAAAATGTGACCACGCACCTAAGAGACGAGCTCGGCACAAAGAGCAGATAAAAACTTTAAAACTGCAAACTCTTCTCGATACTGACGCATAATCTAAACATCAGGAACAAACTGATCGCCTTGCTGTAAGGAGAACTGGTCATATATCTCAGTAATCTAGGCAATATTCTTCTCTTGAACATAAGTGACCTTCAAAGTATCCTAAATGGTCTTGGCAATAGGAAGCATGACCACACCACAAGAGATTTAAGGTTCTATGCTATGCAACAATCAAGTAATGACACCATAATCAGAAGCCAACCAGTTATCGTACTCTGCAAATTTAGGATCAGGAGGGCCATGAGTAATATGCTTGATTTTTTATAGGCAACCAGAAAAATCTGAATAGACTTTGCCCATATGAGATAGTTTTTGCCATCAACTTTGATAGATGTACCACTAAGAGTACGCAGCATAGCATCACTAGAATCAGAAACCAAGGAAGAGGCCATAAGCACGAAGTACGTAGAAAAAGGAAAAATAACAGCGAAGGGACAACAAAATATCACACAAAAGAAGACCACAATAGTGATAAAGAGAAGAGACAGCCTCGCAAACCATCCCTAACCGGTAACGAGAGTTGTTCACGTCACCGAAGGGGTGTAGGAAGCCTACTAGTGAAGAAAATGGAGAAACCAGCACACGGGAGAGCCAGAGTAGGTGCTGGATTGCTAGTCTCCCACTTTCGATGACTGAAGAGGTCGACGGAGCCAATTACGCAGGCAGAAGGGGCCGACGAAGGCTAACACAGGTCTTAGAGTGCCGCCTGAGTCCATTAGGTGGCCTGCAGGGGGCGGAGGAGCCCTACAAAGGAGGGGCCGGGACTGAGGCCGAAGAAACCCCACGGAGGAGGAGAAGGAGCCGGAAGAGACCTACGGAGGAAGGGAAGAGGTTGGAGGAGCTGCGGGAGAGGGAGCAGGTGTTGGCGATGCTGTTAGGCCACAGACGCAGGGCCTGGGAAGGTCGGTGGTGGCAGGGGAGGGGCCGGAAGTAACTAACAGCGGGAAAAAGGTAGGGTGGTGGGGAAAAGAGAACTGAGGTTATGGTTTTTTTTTTTGAAGGAAAGAAAATCTAATACTTTAATACCATGTTAGAGGTAAACAAAGATATGAAACAGGAATAATCCTATTAATGAAGACTGAGTACATATATATAGGGAGATAAAATCCTACTCCTAATCAAACTTGACTGTCATACCATATATGGTAATTAGAATATCCTAATAGGAAACAGATATTCATATAATCATTACATAATGGTCTATCTAACAATTCTAACAACAACATTATCCGATGTTATGGATGCATTACCCATGGCGTAAGTTTTGTCTTGATACATCTAGCTACATGTGAACCAACATCCCTCCCGGTGATCCCTCCTTGCTGCTCTGAACCACACAACCCATGTCACACTACTAGTTACTTTGCTTTGATCACACAACCTTGCAAAAATCATGAATCATGGCAACAATCATACTCATTGTCAATTGTGCAACTATAACAACCATTCAATACTTTCACGTTAAAATATGTGAGATTAAAGAGAGAATATGATCAAAGAACCATCGCTACTGATGAATAAATGATTACATATTTATAAAGTTATTAGATATACAAATATCTAATAACCTATTAACCAACACAAGCACAATAAATCTAACACTCCCCTTCATGGAGTATATATATCAATCATACCTAACTTGTTACAAAGTGATTTAAAAGACCCAACGTTTAGCACTTTAATAAAAATATCTACTACTTGAGTTGAGGACTGAGTATAGGATATAGAAATGACACCCTTCATAACTAGATCATGAACATAGTAACAATCCACCTCTATGAGTGTAATGCCTCTAATTTCCCACAATAATTTAAACAAATTAAATTACAGGAAATTAAAGCTAAACAGTAATATCTAAACAACCAGGAACCTGTGTGTACGACTACAAAACTCCGAACTATGTGTACTAAATGCCAACACACTCTCGTCTACACCTGTAACATAAAAACTACGGAGAAAACAGCACGAGTGACATAAGTCACCAAGCACGCACCCCACAAAACGTCGGAAAACAAATATATAACAGCTTTCCTTTAAAATCATTTCACAATCTTTTTCTCCAAATTCACCAAAAACTAGCAGCTCGAACCCAATAGATTGAAAATCACGAAACAAAGGCCTATCAGGCCCAAACCACAAGAAACACGACACACACCAGTCAACCAAACAGACAAAGGCTCTAACAGTCCAAAATCACAAGCAAGACCCTCAATGACCAAAATCACACACAATGAGTCGAAAAATCCAACACTAGGGAACTAACTCTAGCTATAAGCAGCCACCAATGTACACTACACTGTCACGGTGGCATTACCCTGTGCAGGAGCGACACCGTCCCACGATTCTCCCTCCTGCAAAATCCTCACAAAGCCAACCCCACTTAAGAAGACAGTCCTGTCTCTCAGGACACTACTAGCTACGGGACACGTATCCTACCCACACTGACCACCACAAGGTAAGCCTCCTTACAGCGTCCTTCACATGGTACTTAAGGAGTCTCATACCTCCACACCTGATAACATCCAAGTCTCAGTACTTACAGCGATAACAACCACCCCGTCATACCACAAAACACCTCAACTTGCGGACCACAACCCTAACCTCAAAAAGACAGTCAAGGAGTCTCATACCTCCAAGACCCAATGAATCTCCACCTCAGGTATCTCGACCTCCAATCTCAACCTAGGTAACATATCCGACCATCCAGCAAGTGTCGTCACACTTCTTGGTTCAAACAGCACGACCACAGTCTCTCGACCTACACACAGAAAATCAGGAAAATCATTTCCAAAATGGGTCATATCATTTTATATATTTTGAAAACTCTTTCAAAATCTCCATAAAACTGAAACACTAGGCATCCTACAAGACCACCACTGATGGCTCACAATTCCATCTCAAATAAACAAAACAAATCATTCCGAAAAACCCTTGAAAATCATTTTTATAAAAACAACTGAGGCCTGATTCGACACACCATTTTGAAACGACAGACCAAATTAGGCTTAGGGCATTAAAACGGTCGACCGAAAATCAAATCGGATGTCCGAAAATCCCTAATTTGGTCAATCGAAAAGGATTGATCAGCCGAACTGGACGCACGGTCAACATTCAAGGCTTAAATCGGTAGACCGAAGAGATTCAGCCGACTAAGCTAGGGCCAAGAGGACCAAAACCGATAGAAAAATGGCATATCAAAATGGTTCAGTATGTCGTTTTCTACGAAACCAAAAAATGATCCCAAACCTCTGTCCGACTCTTCTCCTAAATGGGAGTAAAGGACAAACTTGTCAAACAACCATAATAAAATTCACATAAAACATATGTTGTAAACCCTCGAATCTACTCTAGATCCATACGAACAAAACTAAAATCCATGCACCACAGCTCATGCAATAAAATAACAAAACAGTAAGAGTCAAAAAGACCTAAAACGCAACCACCACTATAAATGCCAATTAATTCACCTTAAATTCACAATAAATCCGAGACATTAAATTTAACCTAAATTACATGCATCCTAAGTATTTCTATCATTTTCATGCTTTTTATTACAAGAGGTGAGGTACGTACCTCAAAATGGCCTCTGACGACCCAAACTCCGATCTCCGGCCATCCACCGACGCCTCCGGCAACTATGACCTACACCAAGGCTCCCTCAACTTCTGAGCGACTCCCCAGAACTCCACGAACCACCGCACACATCCACACGCCGCTGTCAGTCCTCAGGCATGCCAAGTAGGGAATGAAAAAATGGAGGGGAAAAAGAGAAGGAGAGACGGAGTGAGTGGGAGAAATGGGAAAGAAAGTGAGTGAAGGGAGAGAGAGGGGGAAGGAGAGGCGGTGGGGTGAGAAAGGAAGGGTGGAGGTGTAGGAAAGACGAGACGAGAAAGAGGGTGAGGTGGAGAAGTGTATGGAGGTGTCTCGACTTAAGTAGCTGCACAAAGAGGAAGGTACGCATGTGCATGTCCTGAAAGTCCACTGTACATGCGCACCAACTTCCCTTCATCTACCAACCACAACCACCCGCCCTCAACAACTGACCCACCTATACGAGCCCACAAGCACAGTGCCACATGCGTAATACCAACCACGCACAGTGCCAACCACATGGGGACAAGCACAGGAAATATACAATCAGTAACCAATCCACAGGGTCTAAGCTTAAAACCACAAAAATCACACAAATAGACCTTGTGATAATAACACCTGTCCAAAATAAATTCATTAAATTGTAAATAATTATAAAATAAATTTACAGGTGTTACAATGAACTTGGTGCACTTATGGAAGGTTAAATTATTGACAATGAAAATAACAACTTACTTATCACAATGCATAGGCAAAAGAACATCTATAAAAAAAACCAAGTTTGAACAATAAGAAATGGAATCACATCATCTCACAAGTTGTCTGTGTCATGGACCGATATTCAACTTCAATATTCACCTAGAGACTACATTTTGTTTCTTACTGTGCTACATGACACAATTACCTCCAACATACATATACAATACCCAAAAATTAACTTCTGATCTCCTCTGTCTCGTGCATAGCTTGAATCTAAATATGCTTCAGTGTACAGATGACCAATTCTTCTATAAACTAATCCTTTACCAGGAACCTTCTTGGCATATGCTAATAACCTCAGAGCTCCCTGCCATGTATTATCCTCAACTCATGCATAAATTGACTGAGTACCCCCACTATAAATGTAACATTAGGACGTGTAACAATCAGATAGATTGATTCACCAATCACACATGTATCTACCTACGTCATCAAAGAATGATGACAAACCGTCCCAAAAACCTAAGCTCCAATCGATAGGAGTGCTTCCTGGGGTACATCTCATAAGACCAGTCTCTTGAAAAAGATCTAATACATACTTCCTTTGAGACAACGTCTTCCTGCCCTAGTGTAGGTAGACGTAATACCTAAAAAATACTTAGATTTTCTAATGTCTTTATTAATAAAGTGCACCTTCAAGTATTCTTTAATCTCCTAAATCCCTGTAGTGTCACTTCCTATTAATAAGATATCATCTACATACAATACCAAAATAACACAGCCACTGTCAATTCGTTTATAGAAGATAAAGTGATCGACGACATAATGTTGAAACCCAATAACAATGACTATTCTACTAAATTTCTCAAATTCATGCACGTAAACTTTGTTTGAGATCATTGTGAGATTAGAGAGAGAATAATAGCAAAATAAGAACTAACTCTCTAATGAATAGGCAATTACATATTTATACAGTTATCAGATAAACAGATATCCAATAATCCATTAACACATACACATGTCTAATCAGTCTAACACTCCCTCTCAAGTTAGAAGTAAATATATCAATCATGCCTAGTTTATTACTATTACCATGCCGATGAGGGAACCGCACTTCATGCAATCTCGATTGCACGAAGACCGATACAGCCACAACGAATCTAGTGAATCCAAGGTAGGGGCCACGACTTGACAATACCAAAAAAACAAAATAAACAAGATAAGGAAACGGAGTCGCCACCTAATCTATTTAAAAATGGAAAGATGAGGAAAATTGTATGGTAAAATGAGACAAAGATGATGCAAAATAAATGAATGAATCCATGCCAAAGGGACGTGACACATGGATCAATGCGTACCAGAGATATGATAAAGACTCCTATTACATACGAGGAAGGTGTTAGACACCTCCACACGTCCGACGAATTGGTCTTTCTCGGACTTATCGCTTGCATGTATAGCTATACGAGCATTTGAATGCTAATTGATATGTGTGGGATAATGCATGGATGATGCACAATTAAAACAAGTAAATGAGTGATCCGACATAACAAATCAGGATGATAAAACATGCTGGAAAACATAAAATCATGTAAAAGATTGGAGTAAGCCAGGAGTAGAGCCTAAGCATGCTCAGGCTCGGTCCTTGGGACACACGTGCATGTCAGGCACGTAATAAAGCTACGCACTCCAAACATGTCCCCAAGGTATGCCCAGGCGACCAGCTATCATTACCAATCCTAGACAAAACAAGGGCCGAAATCAAATGATTGAAGATCGATAATCACCATAGATAAAATGACGGAAACATGCATAATCACAACCGTAGGAGAAATCATCTAGGAAAAAGCATGAATGAAGCATGTAAGGAGTGGATGCAAATAAATCCGCGAAAATCCAAGAATAATGATCAGGGAGCCAAGGCTAGGTCAAGTCTGTGGCATCAAACGGTTCCTGGTAAACACACACATCTGGCAAGCGTAATCAGCGCATGTTCCAAGATTTAGCTTAGACCGTCCTCCTTCATCGCCTCTTCCCAAGCAAACCATGCATCGAAATGGCAACGAAAATATCCAGGAAACAAAAACGAATGTCAAGCAAGGTAAACCATACGAGAAATCCAATTGAAAACGCAAGGGAGCCACTCCTCCATACCCACACTTCCTCGTCGAACCACATGACTTGCTCCAGCCATGGGGATGGCTGGGGGCAATGTCGGACCTCAGGGGTGGCAGGGTAAGCTTCGTAACTGATGAAGGACGATTCAGGAAGCGATGAAAACACGAACGGATGCATGGGTTCCACCGGTCTCCACCACCGACGTCATAACCCACCGGAGTCCGATCGACCACGAGAGAAGGTCAGGGACTCAAGCATGGCTACGGGATTATAGGAGCATTAGAGGGGAGGAAGAGAACGCTTTAAGACAACTATGGCCAAATGTTCAAAAGTTAAAGGCCTCACACCGACACTGGACAGCAACTGAAAAGTGGATGCAGCAAAACAAATGCCAAAACAAGGTAAAAAACTGACAGGAAAAAGTAACTAAAGCGAGAGAATGACACTCTGAGTGAAAAGTGAGAGAATTATACCAGTGTCGACCTGGTGTGTTTCGCTAAGGGACGGTGGCCGGAATCCCAACGGAGAGGCTGGAAAGACGGTCCGACAACTAAGGACTAGTCGTCGGGGCCTGGGAACTCCCAGCGAACACCCAGGAGCCTTCCCCAATGGAAGGCGATGCTAGCTTTTTGAGTGGGTTTAGGTGTATTCTCTCGTTTTTCTCTCCGACTTCCCTCTGGTTTCCGATGGCAATGGGTTCACTCGTTTCTCTCTTGCAATTCTATGTTCGTCCCAATGGGGAAGGCTCTCTTTGATTTTGCTGGTTTGCTTGCATGCCTTAGGAAGTCAGCGAGGTGGTGTGTTAGTGAGGAGATTGCAGACGATTGCATGCTGCGAGAGTGCCAGCCTGACTCAAAGGTGGCGTGTACAACGACACGGCCAACGAGGACGTGGCAGGGCGAGCCAGTTGCAAGGGTGTCAGACGTGCTAGGGCAGCAGCCAAGGTGACGCAGACGACGTTGACGTTCGTACGAGGTACGATGAAAGCAACCTCACTCCTAACAGTCCTGATCATTATGCACACCAAGAACACGCAATTGGGTCGCGTATCCCACTAAACCAGGGCACATGAGTTGGATTCTTGGTGTTAGGCTTGATGCTTAGGGATAGTTTTAAGGTGGATTGTTGGCTTTGGGTTGGATACTAGTTTTTGAGTTAGTGTGGATATATGGGAAGAGACCGGGTCCGTCGTCCAATTGTACTTTTCATCAGAACTACCTGCCAACATCAACAAGAAACCTGGGTGTCTACAATTACAAAGTGACTCAAAAACCCCAACACTTAGTCCTTTAATGAAAATAACTGCTAGCTAATCTAAGGACTAAGTATAAAGTGTGGAAATGACTACCTTCGTCACCATATTACGAACGTAATGACAATCCACTTCTATATGTTTATTGCATTTATAAAAATTTAAATTGTTAGTAATAAAAATGACAACTTGATTATCATAATGCATAGGTATAAGAACATCCATAGAAAAATCGAACTCGAACAGTAAAGAACAGAGCCATATCATCTCACAAAATGTCTACGCCATAGACCGGTATTCAACTTCAACACTCGACCTTGAAACTACATTCTGCTTCTTGTTGCACCACATGACAAGATTACCTTCAACATACGTACAATACCCAAAAGTTGTCTTCCAATCTCCTTTGTCTCCTGTATAACCTAGGTCTAAGTACGCCTTAATATGTAAATGACTATTTTTTCTATAAACCAGTCCCATGAGAGGTGTAACATCTGTGCTTGGATTTTTCCATTTTTTTTTAAACCATGGAATTTCTTATGATTATTTGTACATGGTTTATTAATGGTTAATCCAGTTGTGTGTTGGTTGTGGTTGCTTCTCTGTATTCTGTACGCAGTGGGTTCTCACGGCTGAGGAGGAGCAGGGGAGTGTGCGGCAGTGCGGGGGGCTGCGGGTGCTGCGAGAGGCAGCGCATGCGGGTGGCAGTGCGTGCGGAGGCAGTGAGGGTTCGCGCGGCTGCGGGAGGCAGTGCGTGCGGGAGGCTGCTGCAGCTTCGTGCGCGGGGAGCTGGCCAGGTACGCGTCCCACCCCTTCTCTCTGTCCCTGTTCCCCGTTGCAGTATGCTACAGTAGGGCTAATGTGTGAAAAGGCATGATAAA
>JAMKQA010001023.1:0-30679 GCA_024699735.1 Posidonia australis | reverse complement strand
CCCCCCCCCCCCCTCTCCTCTTCTTCTTAAAATCCTCCTCCCTACGTCATCTTCCCCCTACCACCTGCCACCCTTAGTCGCCTCAAATGTCAGGGGATGTGTGGGTCGACGGAGTGAAATAAATTTGATTTTCTCATTGTGCACATTTTGACTTTGATTCCTCTGGGTTCCACACATACACACGTGGAACACAATGCGTCCAAAATACCATATAGTAGGGGAAGTCGGAGACAATTACCAATGTAATAAAGGGAGCTCAACACAAATTTCACATTATTTATCTAATTATCCAAATTACACACACAAATTACATTTATTCTAGATAATCTAGACACATGTATTACATTATCAATTGGGTTGGATGGGATCTCGACAGCCACTAGAATGTCAATGGGATGGACCAAAGGTGTAGAGGAGGCCTGCATTGCATGGGTTTGATCCCAATTATATTGCATTTGTTGTATAGCTTCAGACATAGATGAAACAGCTGATCCATGACCTATTAATAGAGTATCTGCCTAACAGGATGTAAGATGTAAAATTTGAAATAACATTGAAGATAGATTCTTACCATGTTGCCTAAAAATAATAGAGTTTCTATTAAGCCATAGACTCCATAGAATTGCAATCATAAGTGTATTCCAACATTTCAAATTAATATTAAACTCAATCATCTTAAATAATTAAAAAATGTCATATATACATACCTCATCCAAACATGCAGTATTAATCAAGAAAAAATTCTAGACATTTTTAGCTATAGAGCAATGAAGGAAAATATGAACCATAGTTTCCAAATTGCACCCACATAGCTCACATTGTGGTGTACCAATCTAGACACGACGAATCAAATTAGACCTAGAAAGAATTTTGTCATGAGTAGTAAGTCAACTAAAATCTTTAATTTTCAAAGGGACTGCAGATTTTCAAATGGTCTTCCTAAATTTAGAACGTAAACCACTATTGTTCAAAAAGTCATAACAATTTTTAACTGAGAACTCCTTATTAGAAATTAGTTTCCACTCCATATGATTCTCTCCACCTAATAAATTGATGGAATCCATTATATTTATAAATTCATGTAATTCAGGTGAAGAATGGAAGGAACTAAGGGAATCGATACTGTTTAATAAAAATATCTAATTGCCTATTGTTATAACTTCTCATCATTTTCTCAACAGTACATTTCTTATTGCTATATAAAGAATATAAATACAGCTAAGTATATTTCAAAGTAATATTATCTATCAATTTGTTTTCCCAGAAGATGATTTTTCTTCCATCATTCAAGGAAAAAAGAACTTAACAGGTTAATAATAGGGAAACACTTTCTTATTCCTGTCTTCAGGGAGAGGCCTTATTAGAGGCCACATTGAGTAAAGAACCAAAGTTACTGTGAGCAAAATATCTACATGTAACAAGTATCAGTTACGTCAAACATAGATTATTAGCCAAGAGTTGCCAAAGTAGTTTGTATTTCAAAGCTACACTAAAATTTCTAATATTGGTTATCTCATGTCCATTTTGATATTTACTACGACATATATTTTGCCATTTGGCCAAATAAAAATCGACTTGAGATGTGGAATTGGATTTTCGAAGGAAACGTTGATGAATGCAATCAATTACCAATTCCACCTTTTTCGGTAAATGAAGAACAATCAAATAATAAGTAAGAATAGTAAAGAATATTGAGTTAAATAGAGTTAG
Organism: Posidonia australis; assembly: GCA_024699735.1. Lineage (NCBI taxonomy): Eukaryota > Viridiplantae > Streptophyta > Magnoliopsida > Alismatales > Posidoniaceae > Posidonia > Posidonia australis. The sequence goes on along the minus strand of JAMKQA010001023.1, from coordinate 28,969 downwards.
CCGACCCCCAATGGATAACTATTTAACCTTCCGGGCATCTAATTTAGTCATAATTCTGTCCAATACAGGCACCCAATCACTATAGGAGGCTTTTTTGTAATGCAAGGACAGTCTCAAATACTTAAATGGAAGAGACATAGTAGAGCAACCAAAAATAGAGCAAAAGCTATCTATTAATTGCTTACGAACTCGAATCCTCGTGAGGGAGGATTTATTAAAATTTATTTTTAAATCTAAGCAAGCTTAAAAAAATATAATATTCTTTTGAGGTTTATAATACAATCCTCCGTGGGAGTATAAAGAAGAAGGATGTCATCAGCATATTGTATATTTAATATTTCTAAGCTTAGAATATACATATTAAATACCCTTGATTAGGTTATTTGTTTTCCTAATGCTAACATTTTATTAAGAATGCATGTAGCTGCAATAAATAATAATGGTGACAAAGCATCACCTTGTCTTAAGCCATTGAGGATCCAAAATAGCCTTTAGGAGAGTTATTTATTAGGAAAGATAATTTAGCCGATGTGATACACATTCTCATCCATGCAATCCATTTATTTCCACACCCTAGTCATTTAAGTGTATCAATGAGACAGTCCTAATTGACATTATTGAAAGTTTTTTCAAAATCTAACTTAAGCATGAGACTAGGGATTTTATGACGTATGTGTACCATGCTTGACCGAGGATCCGACGCGGAGTCACACCAGAGGGAGGAGGCCACAACCATGCTAGGATGGCGAAGGTGCAAGATAGGATAAAAATGAAAAGAAAAGGAGTCACCACTTAGTCTTTTAAGGGAAAGATGAGGAAAACCACAAACACACCACAAAAGATGAATACATGAGATGCAAATGTGAAGGCCAAATATCTGCAAACTAGATGATGGGTAAGGATTCCTATTACGCATGGGGAAGGTGTTAGGCACCCATGTACGTCCGAGAAACTTGGTCTTTCTAATCCAATTCATTTGCTAGAGGCTGAATGAATGTTTGCTAAGCCTAGATTATGCTCTAATCATGCTAATATGAATGCCAAGTCAAGACTAGATGGATGTGCAAGACGGAATGCAAAAACTGCAAAGAAATCCATGTGAAATGATGAAATCACAGAATACAACATGATAAAGAAAATCACATGAAATGACAAAGTTTTTGGCGAGAATGATTCGAAAAATTATACAAACCTCAAGAGAATAAAAAAATACAACCAACTCAACTCATTAGAATTGTAGAAAATGCCATGGAAATCTGAATGGAAAAATTGCAAAGAAATCCGCACAAAACAGGTAAACTGTGACATGTGAAGAAATTCACATAAAATGACGATGTTTTCGATAAGAATGCTCTGGAAAACCACACCAACATCAAGAGCATCAAAAATGTGATAGACCCAAATCATTAGAATCGTGGAAAACATCACGGAAACCCGAACGGAAAAATTGTAAAGAAATCCACGTAAAATAGACAAACGGTGACATGTGAAGAAAATCACATAAAATAACAGTGTTTTTAAAAAGAATGCTCGGGAAAACCATATCGATATCAAAAAGATCAATAGTGGGGCCAACCCAATCATTAGAATCATAGAAAAAGTCATGAAAATCAAAAAGGAAAAATAATCCGCAAGTAGGCCAATGTGGATCTTTTGGTTAGTTAATGTATGCCCTCAGGCAATGAAATCCAAATCAAATCGAAAAATCCAAAATGTAGGAGTAAAGGAAATCAATTTGAATGTCGGATGAAGGATTCTGAAAACGAAATAAGGAACAAATCCATGGAAAACCACATGAGATACTGACTCGCTCGAAAAGGATGAGACAATGTGCAAATGTGTAAAAGGTGATGAGGAATGACTTAGGCTAAGGTTATGCATGACTTAATGCAAGAACCAACATGCCTATGCATGGATTGGTGGCACAGGGGCAATTTGGTCATTTTAATGGCCAGATGTGATAAATGCACGTATGGGGATGATGCATGGTCTGAGGTATGTCAAAATGTATGTCAAATGTCAAGAAAATGTTATTTGCAAGAAAACGTGAAAAGAACAAGGTCTTAAAAGCAATAAAATGATGTAAACACAATAAAGGACAAGTATAAGGCCACAATGTAAAATTCACAAAAAAGAGGGAAAACCTGGATCAAAATATATTTAATTACTTCTATCTTAGTGTGCAGATGATGGATCAAATAAAAATGTGGCATTGAGATGTGTGAAAACTGCACCTTGGTAATTTCCTGAAAACTCAGAGTCTAATGTGCAAAATTCACACATAAGTGCAAATATGACTGAAATATGAAACTAAAGATCAATTTACAATGAAAACATAATTTTTAAATGAAATCTCTGGTTAAGTGCAAAATATGAAATGTAATAAGTGGAAAATATCAAAAAATATGTGAGAAAACAATTAAAACCCTAAATGATGTATTTAAAATTAATTTAAGGGTCTGGATGCAAATTTCCTGTGCCTAGGGATTATATGCTGTGAATCCAGGGACTTACATGCAAAATTATAGGGCTTAAGTGTGATAAAAATTAAACAATTATGATGACCAGTGTAATTATGAAGTTTCTTAGGATCAGGATGCAAATTTAACAAAGAAAACTCATTTTGGAAAACTCTAGGGGCTCAATGCAAAACATCAGGATTTAATTGCAAGGAAAACATGAAATCAGGGACATAAATGTGATAAAACATGCATGAATGCAATGAAGAAAAAAAATAAAAATAAGCAAGGGGCTACATGCAATTCTTACAGAAACAATAAAAGAAATAAAGTTTTTTTTTAAACTACAAGGACTTAACTATAAAAAAGATGGACTTAAAAGAAATGATTTAAGGACCTAACTGTAAAGTCCTAAAACTAAGTGGATGTAAACCAAAAAGACATCCTTTGAAGTTCACCAGAGGACCGCCGGCGTTCCTACTCCAACGCGACCTCCGGCGACGACCCAGCAGAGGTGTAGTGACTGGAGGGCGACAGCGACGGCCTAGGACGTTGGAGGGGGCACAACGGAGCTTTCTAGGACAGTAGGCAGGACTAGGGAGGCCTGAGATGCCTCCCTTACCTCTGGCTTAAGCGAGCGGCTGTCGACGTCGGAGAAGGCGACGACGGAGTGGCTAGCGGCGTTCCAGAGACGGGAAAGTTAAGGCGCAGGTCGGAGGAACATCGGAGCAGCGCGCGGAGGGTCCTGGTGGTGACAGCGGGATCCTGGGAAGTCTAAGGTGTTCCTCCCACCTGTGGCACCGGCGGCGGAAGTTGTAGCGGCGAGGGCGGAGCTCTGGAGGCTGAGGCGACGACAGGTCTGCATGGGGGCGTCCATGGCGAGGCGGTGAATTTCCCTGAAGTGGTGGCTTGGAGCAGGAGCACCCGAAGAGCTCCAATAGCCTTCACGACGGATGATCGGTGGTCGACGGAACAACGGCGACGGCGACAATTCCCCTGGCCACAGGTGGGCAAGGAAGCCTGTCCTGAGCGATGAAGGCTCAGGGAGGAGGGGGAGGAAAGAGGGGGAGAGGCCCACAGGGCCTCACCTGGAACCAGGAGGCTTGTGGCCTTGCCGGTGACGGAGAACCCACCACCAGAGGGAGACGACGGCGTACAGGGGGGAGCGTCTCTGTCGAAACCCAAACCAGGGAGCCTAAAGGGACCTAACGAGACATGCTTCGAAGCTAAGAAGAGGGGAAGAGATTACCTGAGGGGGTGTGTTTCTCCCAACGATGCTCAACGGTGCTCCTCTGGGTGCAGCTTAAACGACGGTGGCTGGGAGCTCTGAAGCTGAAGAAGGGCTGGAAAGTGAGCTCTAAGGGTGTGGGATTACTAGGGTTGGCTGGAGGTTTCTCTGTGGACAAAAGACTGCTTGATCGAGGTATGGAAGAGGAAGGCTTCAAGAGAGCTGCGTCCGTCGACGGCAACACTTTTAAACTCCAGCAGGCTTCCTCCCGAATCGTCGATCCTCCCTTCCAGGGCTTGGGCGTCGTTAGATCGGCGTGAGCTGGAGGGGGAGTCTATCGAAGATCATGAGGGAGGAGAGGTTGGCGCCGGAGATCTCAGGATCGCCGTCGGAGAATTTGGGGCGCTGGAATTATTTTTTTCATTCCTAAAGTCTTTGATTGATGGAAATGGGGTATTGGGCCTGGTTTTGGGCCTGCGAATAGGGCTTGTGTTTTAGGGTTTTTTTTAGATTTTGTTTTTTTTTAGATTTTAAGGGATTTTAGGGTTATTTCTTTTTAGGTTTTTATTTGGGTTTTGTGATTTTAATTAATTTTTTGATTTTGTGATTTAGGGTTTAATTAATTGGTTTTAAATTAGGGTTTTTGTGATTAGGGTTTGGGGATTTTAAGGTTTTATTTAACTTAGGTTTTTTTTTTGTGATTTTAATTAAATTCTTTTGATTTTGTGATTTAAGGTTTTATTAATTGGTTTCAAATTAGGATTTTAATTATTTTAGGGTTTTGGATTTTAATTGGGATTTTGAGTTGAATTAAGGTTTTTGGGTTTTAATTAAGGTTTTTTTAGTTTAATTAGGGTTTTTGTGTTTTAATTACTTAAAGGTTTTGAGAATTAGGGTTTTTGGATTTTAATTAGGATTTTGGGTTTGGTTTTTGATTTGATTACTTTTAAATTTAGATTTAATTAATTTTACTTGATTTAATTGGAGATTTAATTTGAATTTTGATTTAATTGGTTTTACTTGGGGTTTAATTTTGATTTTTATTTTTATTTAATTGTTTTTTTTTTTGATTGATTTTTGTATGAACTAGGGTTTCTTTTTTAATTAGATTCAATTTCAATGGATTTTATTGAATTTTGCTTGATTAGGGTTTTAACTTAATTAATTTGGATTTTAAGTGGATTTAAGTGGATTTTATTTAATTTTGGTTTAAATTAGGGTTTTCACTTAATTAAATTGGATTTTAGGTGGATTTAAGTGGATTTTATTTAATTTTAGTTTTAATTAGGGTTTTCACTTGATTAAATTGGATTTTAAGTGGATTTTATTTAATTTTAGTTTTAATTGGGGTTTTTATTTGATTAATTTCTATTTTAAAATTTTTTAAGTGAATTTTATTTGATTTTGGTTTTAATTGGGGTTTTTATTTGATTAATTAGGATTTTAAATGTTTTAAATGAATTTTATTTGATTTTAATTCTTAATTATTGGTTTTTGCTTGAATTAGGTTGGAGTGGGTTTGTGTGGGCTTGAATGGGCTTGTGGGTTTAGGTTGAGTTAGGATTTAGGTGGTCACAACCTGAGCATCTTTCTAGAGGAGCTTGCTGCCAAGTGACTACAAAATCAGGGTGTCTGTAGTATGCATTAGGTGAAGGGTTTCCTTAGCAATAAGAAAGCAATCACTAATATTACGCCTTAAAAGGAAAGCATTTTGAGAATCATCCAAGATGGAGTTGAGAATAGGATAGAATCAAGCAACTAGGCATTTAGAAATAATCTTGTAGCTACTGTTTAGAAGATTGATGAGACAGTAGTCTTGAATTCTTTCAGCCTTAGCCTTCTTCGTAATGAGAGTAATAAACATTTGATTGATATTATGTAGAGTATTGATGTCATTTGATTGATGAAATAATTCAAATATGTCAAAAACGTCATTCTTAATTTCTTTCCAAAAGTGATGATGGAAACACTGGAGAAAACCATCAAGACTTGGGAACTTTTCCCCTGGTAGGGAAAATACACTTCTCTTTATTTCCTCCTCAAAGAAGGGAATTTTAAGAATATCTGGTTCAGTGATCTTGGTAGGTAAGAACTAAGAAGATATCCTAATTTAAGGTGATCACAGATCTAGCTGGCTCGATAGAAAGAGATATGAAATATTTCTCAACGACATTACAAATTATAACGCAAGAATCACGGAATACATTATCCACTAGTAATGATGAGATTCAATTGATCCTTCTCCTAAAATGAACTATTTTATGGAAAAAAGAGGCATTGAGATCACTTTCCTTTAACCACTGAATTTGAGAACGTTACCTCTAATATACCTCCTGCTCAAGTAGGATATTGAAATATTAAATTCTAAGAGCTTGTTTCCTATTCTAGGCTTCCATGGAAAATGGAATAGTTTTAGCTTGAATGTCCATATCTTGGATTAAATATTCAATTTCAAGCAACCTAGCTTGATGATCATCCCTCCTTGTGGGTAGCCAGACTTTGATTGCAGATTTTATAGTCTTTAGCTTATGAGAGAATCTATCTATTGCACTAGCATTCGAAGAGAAATTACTGAGACTGTCCTTAATGATATTTTCAAAGCTTTCCCTAAACAACTAGGATTTATAGAACTTAAATGGGAAAGGACCCTAACTAGGACGTAAGGTGTCAAGCCATATGGGTATATTGTCAGATATTATCCTGGCCTTACCAGTACAAATGACTTAGGAAAATGAAACTCCCAACCTGAAGAAATCAAAAATCTGTCTAACTTCACCATAGTGGTGTTTTGTTGAAAATTGGACCAAGTGTAGAGATAATTGTTGGGAGGAAAGTCTATGAGATTTGATGATATAATAAAATTGTTAAATTTAGTTATAATGGAGGAGACTAACGATTTTGCAGTCACTTGACAGCAAGCTCCTCTAGAAAGAAGTTCTGGTTGCGACCACCAAAACTCTAACTCTCAAGCCTAAACTCTAAACCCTAGCTCAACCTAAACCCACACAAGCCCATTCAGGCCCACACAAGCCCACTCTAACCTAATCTAAGCAAAACCCATAATTCGAAATCAAAACCAAACAAAACTTACTTAAATCATTAAAAACCTGAATTAATTAAGAAAAAAAAACTTTTAATCCAAACCTAAACCACATAAAATCCACTTAAATATTGAAAATCCCAATTAATCAAATAAAATCCACTTAAAATTTAAATTTAATCAAGTGAAAATCCTAATTAAAACCAAAACCAAATAAAGTCCATTTAAACCATTTAAAATCCAAGTTAATTAAGTAAAAACCTTAATCGAAGTTAATTAAGTGAAAAACCGTAATTAAAACCCTAATCAAGTAAAACTCAATAAAATCTAGTAAAAAATAAATCTAATTAAAAAGAAACCCTAATCTAAACAAAAATCAAGCAAAAAACCAATGAAATCAAAATCTAAGTCAAACCCCTAATAAAAACCAATTAAACCAAAATTTAAACTAAATCCCTAATTAAATCAAGTAAAAAACTAATTAAATCTAAATTAAAACTCAAACATAAAACTTTAATCCATTTAAATTCAAGAAAACCCTATACTAATAAAACCCAAAAAGACCCTAACTTTAAATCACATAATTAAACTCAAAACCCTAAAAACCCTAATTTAGAATCAATGAATTAAAGTCAAAACCCTAATTAAAATCCTAAAAGCCCTAATTTAAAGTCAATTAATTAAACTCAAAATCCTAATTTAAAACCAATTAAACTTTAAAATCACAAAATCAAAAAAAAAACTTAATTAAAATCACCAAAACAAATAATTAATAAACCTAAAACAAAAATCTAAAACCCTAAAACCTAAAACAAAGAAAAAACCAAAACAAAAGCCCAATTGCTAGGCCTAGTAAGCCCGATATAGCACCCATTCCTCTTCAATCAAAAACCTAAGGAAAAGGAAAAAATAATTCCGACCACTGCCGACGACCCCCGCAATCTCCAGCGTCATCTCCGGCAAAATCCCCTAATCTTTGGAGCAGATCCCTGATCCTCCCGTGATCTCCGACCACTCTCTTCCAGCTCACACGAGCATCGGACGACGTCTAGCCACTAATGAGGAGGATCGACAACTGGAGAAGACCCCGTTGGAGTTTAAAAGCCCACGCCATCGTCAACCCATGGCTCTTCGGTCGGCGTGCTTCAAACCCACAGAGGAAATCCCCCTTTCAAACCAACCAACCCACCGTTTCCCCACCTTCAGAGCATCCCCCTTAGCCCTTTGGCAGCCCCAGAGAACGCCTGAACCACCGTCGGAGCTACAGTCGGAGGAGCATCGCCGTCGAGCATTGCCGGGAGCGACAGCACCGCCACCCAAGTATTCCTTTCCCCTCTCTTTCAATCTCAAACATGCCCCTTTAAGTCTAGATAGATTCCCTAGCCTTTTATGTGCTTTCTGTCGGAGTTGGCTGCCCTGTTAGTCATCTCTCCCTCCTCTGGTGGTGGGTTCACCATCACCGGCAAGGTCGTGCGTCTCTTGGGATAGCGAGGCTCCACAGGCCTCTCTTCCATCTTCTTCCTCCTCCTTCTTGAGTTCCCATCACACAGGGGAGGACCCTTGGGCCTCCTGTGCCTAAGAGCGTCGCCGTTGCTCCCTTGACTGCCGACCGTTGCCATGGAAGTTGCCGGAAGCCTTCGGTCGCACCCCCTCCACACCACCTCCTCTAGAAGGTTCGCTGCATCGCCACGAACCTCTCCAAGCAGTCGTGTCGCCGTTCTAGCGCCTGAAGCGCCGCCCTAACCTTTGCCATGACTGTCTCCGACGCAGGGGATGGGAGGAACACTCTAGACCTCCCCGGTCCTCGCCGACGCCTCCAGGAGTCTCCTCGTGCCTCCTTGAAGCTCCCTCGGTCCTCGCTGCGCCGTTCCAGCCGCCACGTCGCTGCCAGCTCCCTCGCTGTTGTCTTCCTAAGCCTCGGTGGACCTCTCGCTGGAGCTAGAGGTGGGGGAGACATCCCAGGCCGCCCCAGCCCCATCCGACGCGTCGGAGACACTCGCTATGCCTCCCTACAGTCTCCTAGACCATCATTGGAACTCCTCCGCCACCGCAATGCTGCTGGACAGTCGTCGGAGCTCGCGTCGGAGTGGAGACGCCGGTGATCCGCTGATGATCTTTGAAGGGGGCTTATTTGGCCTAAACCCTTAGGTTTTTAGGTTTCTTGCATTTAGGCCCTTAGATCCTTACTTTTAGGTCCTTTTCTTTATGTTTAAGCCCCTGTAGTTTAAATAACTTTTTATTTCTTTTATTATTCCTGTGAAAATTGCATATGACCCTTACATATCTTATTTTTTTTATGACTAGTGCATTAGTATTTATTTTATCACATTTAAGTCCCTGATATCATATTTTCTTAGTAACTAAGTCCTGAGCATTTGCATCATGCCTCCAATGCTTTGATAAAATGAGTTTTCTTTGTAAAATTTGCATTCTGAACCTTAAAAGAGTTCATAATTATATTGATCATCATAAAAGTCTAATTTTCATCACATTTAAGTCCTGAAATTTTGCATGTAATCTCCTAGATTCATAGCATACAGTCATTGAGTATAGGAAATTTGCATCCAAACCCTTGAGACTGATTTCAAATTCATGATTTAGAGTTTTAATTGTTTTCACACTCAATTTTGACATTTTCTACTTCTTTTATTCATAATTTTGCACTTAAATATAGTTTTCACTTAAAAATTATGTTTGCATTGCAAAATGATCTTTGATTTCACATTTTAGTGACATTTGCACTTTATGTGCGAATTTTGCACATTAGACCCTGAATACCTAGGAAATTACCAAGTACAATTTTCACACATCTCAGTGTCACATTTTCATTTAATCCATCATTGACACACTAGGAAAGAAGTCACTGAATATATTTTAATCAGGATTTTCCTCTTTTTTCGTGAATTTTGCATTTTAGTCCTTGATCTTGCTCTTTAATATGTTTACATCATTTTCTCGTATTTAAAACCTTGCCTCTTTCATGTCTCCTTGTAAACAACATTTTCCTGACATTTTCCTTATATTAGACCATGCATCATACACATGTACACAGTTATCACACTTGGCCTCATGAAATTACCAAATTGCCCCCATACTGTCAATTCACGCATATGCATGTTATTTGTGCACAAAGTCATGCATAATCTCTGTCTCAATCATTCCTCAGCATCCTTTACACATTAAGGTACACTTTAATGCATTTTGCATAGTTTTCATTACAGTTGCTTATCATTCCATCCATTTTGAGTAAGCCTGCCTTCTATGTGTTTTCCCGTGGATTTCACACTAACCCGTTTTTTGAATTCCTTCGCTTGACATTTGATTTGATTACCTTTATTCCACATTTTTGGATTTTTCCGATTTGATTTGGATTTCATTGCCCGAGGGCATATACTAACTGACCTAAAGGTCCACATTGGCCCACTTACGGATTATTTTCTCCTTCTGATTTTTATGACATTATTTCATGATTCTGACAACTTAGGTTGATCCCATTTTTTATCCTTTTGACATCAGTATGGTTTTCCAAAACATTCTTTCTAAAAATACTGTCATTTTATATGATTTTCATCACATGTCACCATTTGTCTGTTTTGCACAGACTTCTTTGTAATTTTTTCATTCTGATTTTCGTGATGTTTTCTACAATTCTGATGATTTAGGTCTATTGCATTTTTTATTATCTTGATGTTGGTATGCTTTTTTGGGCCACTTTTTCCAAAACATCGTCATTTCATGTGATTTTCTTTGTCTTGTCGTATTTTGTTATTCTGCCATTTCGTGTAGTTTTCTTCGCAATTTTCTGGCATGCATCATGCATATCCATCTAGTTGTGACTGGGCATTCATATTAGCATGATTAGAGTACAATCTTGGCTTAGCAAGCATTCATCCTATCTTTAACAAGCAAATCAGACTAGAAAGACCGAGTTTCTCAGACGTACAGGGGTGCCTAATACCTTCCCCGTGTGTAACAGGAATCCTTACCCATTCTCTGGTTTGTAGACATTTTGGCCTTTTCATTGGCATCACATGCATTTATTCTTTTTGTGGTTTGCTCGTGGTTTTTCTCGTCTTTCCTTTAAAAGACTAGTTGCGACTTCGATTTTTTCGTTTTATCCTATCTTGCGCCTTCATTATCCTGACATGGCTGTAACCTCCTCCCTCTGGTGTGACTCCATGCCGGATTCCCAAGCAGGCATGGTCAGACAAGGACTTATTAGAGTGCTCGTGAGTAAATTTGATAATATTGAAATATCCACCGATAACCTAATTGTTATCCATAATAGATTGTAAGTGGTACATTTCATTAATTGTAGACACCCTAGTTTCTAACCAATGTTGGCAGACAGACCTGGCAGAGAGTGCAACTAGACGGTTGACCTAGATCTACCCCAATTCCCTAACCTAACTCATAAACCTAAAACCTCAAATTACTCTTAACTCCACCAACCAACTAAGTCCAACACTTAAAAACCGACCTGTGTGCTTTGGCCTAATGACATGTGTGGCTCGATAGGGTGGCCCAAGCGCGCAGGCTCGTGTGCTCTGGTTTAATGACATGCGTGGCCCGATAGGGCTGCCCAAGCGCGCGTCAGGGTCAAGGCAGCACGACAGGCGTCACCTGACTTGTTGCTTTCGTTGTATGATCTCGTACCTCGTATGAACGACGTTGTGCACGCAAGGATGATTTGTCTCTTGACATGCCTGACACCCCTCCAGCCTTCCACACCCTGCCACCGACCGCCCATGCCCAGCACCGTTCACTACTGCACGCCTCCTCTGCAGCATGCCGCCGAGCCACTCCCTAGCATACCTGACAGCCAACTCGTCCACGCCATCAGCCACCTACTACGACAGGTGATCAACCAAAGCCCCCTTGAGCTCCTTCAGCCAGAAGACACAAGCATTCGCGCAAGGGAGAATCCAGAGAGACCTCGACGGAGAGAGCTTGAGCCCGTGGATCCAAAACCTAGATTCCGACAAATGTCCCCTTTTCCACCTCTAGCGAACACCCCCGGACCTCCCTTAAGCTCTTTGCTCATCTCTAGCCCGCCTCCAGCCCCGTGTCGCCGTCCGACCTCTCTCATCGGAGCTCATTGCCTGCCAATGCCGACGACACGCCATCGTCCACCAACAGGTAACATTCCCTCCCCATCTCATTAGAGGTTAACTTAAGGGTGTAAATTTGATTTTTCTATACCGTTATCTAATGGTTTTCCCTGTTGTTTTGTTGCATTTCGCATTCCTCCCCGTCGACGATTGAGCCATGCCGACGCAAGGCTCCAGCCATTGAGCGCTCGATAAGGCCCGTCCAGACGGCAACCCTCCTCCTCCCGCTCTCTAGAGCCGTTGAGTCGTCCCTCTAGCCAGAACCTCATGTGGAGGCTCGCTGGAGGGAGGCCGACGTTGACGTCGGTGATGGTGAGGTGGGGGGAGAACCCATTTCGTTTCATCAGCTTTCATGCATACTCATCATGCCATGTTAATTTTCCCCAGCTCCTGGACAACCCTCATCGTCCGATGATGCTTCGCTCTCTGAGGAGCAGGCGATGAAGGAGGCAGGCCTGGTCCCCCCTGTTCCAGCAGCGCGCTCCGATAGCGTGCCACCAATGCGTGTATTAGGCAAGGTCTGTGGGGGTCAAGTCCGACCAAGCCAAAGCCTAACCTCCCCTAGCTAGGTCACTCTTGCATGTTTGTTGCTTTAGCATGGTTTTACAATCTGATTTACTCTCCCCCCATGGTTTACTCAATGTTCCTCGATGTAGTGGTTTTTGTTTGATTCTTGGCTCATGTATGAGTCTTAGCCTGATAGACTTTCCCCATATTTTAATACTCACTTACATTGCACCTCTTGTGCGCCTGGGATCAAGCCATGATGGTGAATAGCCATGGCACTTTTGGGTGGCGCATTGTGGTTGCGTGAGTAGCCCGTGTGTAGCACATGTGCGTGTCATCCAAGGGTGAAATCTGGCACAGCTTAGCCTGTGGTCTCATCACACTTACACCCTTTGCTTTTGTTTTATATTTCCTGTTTTGATTGCGCTTATTTTTCAGCTTGACATGTCCCTTTAGCCATACAATTTATTTCTGCATCGTCCATATAGCCCCATTAATTGGCATCCAAGTGCCCACATTTCCATGCACGCGAGCGAGATTCCAAGAAAGATCGATTCGTTGGGCGTGTGGGGGTGTCTAACACCTTCCCCGTACGTAATAGGAGTCCTTACCCCTTTTTTCGGTTCTCAATGATTTGTACGTCGAATCTTTTTGGCATGAGTCATTTATCATTCGCATTCGATTTCAAGTTTTGGTTTTCAATATAGTTTTCCTCGTCTTTCCGTTTTAAATAGACTAGGTGGCAACTCCTTGTTTCATCCCTTTATTGTGTTTTCTGGTGTTTTTGAGTTGTCTTCCTGTCCTTGGATTCGCCGTAGCCCTACTAGTCCCTGTGTGGTCCCGATCGTGTGGGAGCGTGGTTCCCCTCCATTGGTATGGTCACATTAATAAAATTAACTTAAAGGGTAGAGAAGCAAGATCCATATACCCCAATAAGCCACCACTCAAAACAATCTATATGGAGTTTAAATTTTAAAGAAAAAGAAAAATTTCCCTTGTAATCATCTAATTTAGAACAAAGAGTGGCATCCTAGCCTACAAGGATACCACTAGATGCCCCTTGAGAGCGCATAAACTCCCATTGATTTAACCTACCTCCTCTAAGAGATCAGAGGAGTGGTTGAGAACAATAGTCCAACTTTGTTTCATGTAAAATTAAAAAATCATATTTATATCTCCTTACAACATTCCTGAGTTCTCTATATTTACATCTACTACCAAGACCTCTAATATTTCAATCCAAAATAATCATTTAAAAACAATAAGACTAAAAACATAGAGCCCCCAATAGCTCTATATAGCCAGTAGTATCCTTCAAATTTACCAAAGGCAATCCATATTGACATCTAACAGTATTCAAAAAATTTCTTGCCCTAAGAGCATTATAAAACATAGTCCAATCTTAATGCATAATTTAGAAAATTCTTTATAAAAGTTCTACATGAAAATATCATTAGTCAGTATTATCATTCGATTCACTATAAACAACAGAATTAAAAGAAGAAAGGGAAGAAGAATCAGGAGCGTTAAGTAAAGCAACATTTCTAAGGGGAATTAATAAAGTTCTCATATCAGAAGTACCTTAATTTGACCAAGGTGACTAGTGGTACAAGTTAGTGGGATCACAAGACATATCCTCCAGATCATCGTCATCTAGTTCATCAATCTTGACCAAAACAACTTTGAGTTTAGCTTTATCAATCTTTGGGCCTTATCTTTGAGTTTATAATCTTTTAGACACATGAGGAGGACATACCTTTTGGACAATGGATGAGGGGTTCGAGATAGGGAATGGAGTAGTACCAATGCTAATAAAAGCAATGCCAATGCTAGGAAAAGGAGCAGTAATAGTACTATCAGGGGTGGGGTTGTAGAGGTGATACTAACCGGGCCGACACCAGGATGATGCTCTACCGGAAAAGATTCCCAAGGCTTGGGTAGTAGACCCACTAAGATTGACTGAGAAGGGATGTGCTTTGTTTTCACAGGGACCTTTTGGTTTGCACCTCGACCTAACATAGAGGATTTCTTCTACACATTCTTTCCATGATTAACACCTTGATTATTGTTCCCACCCTTCCAACCTTTATTGTTCTTGAATGGTTTGCTTGTTGGTTTTAAATATCCCTTTTGGAAGGAGGATCCTGAAGGTAGTGAAGTGAGGGAAGGACTCCAAGACAGAAGAATAAAAGGATACAAATCCCAATTTCTGCAAAATCTTATGGGGTATGTATTACTAGCAAAGGCATAGTAATAGACCTCAGGGAGAGTCTTACCCATGTCCAATTGGATTTTTACTCTAGCATATCTTAGGAATCTAACTTGGTTTAAACTAAGGTCAACATCTAACAGCTCTGCAAAGTCTTCGATTATTCTAAAGAAAAGGTTAATACTCCACAAGTGATGAGGGATATCTTCCAAGCATATCCAGAATTCATCTACACGCAAAGCGAACATCGAGTTAGAATGAGAAGTCTATGGTGTAAAAGTGGCTAGTATGGCAACCAGAGTTGCCTCTGAAGCCTTAAGTGTTTCATCCCTAGTCGACTGAGAGGGAAACTTGACTAAAAAACATCCCATTAACAAAGTCAAAGACTTCCCATGCTAGGGTTTCAGGTTAGTGGCACATGAGGTGATGTTCTAACTTGTTTATTGTCAATTGAGGAGCATGTGGAGTAATAATAGAGTAGAAGGGAAAAAACTCTAGCTATTCACAGGTTTCATCAAAGGGTGGGATAATGATAGGGAGTTGGGGAAAAGAGCTTTCCATTAAAGGTGGTCGTCGAGAGTTAATAGGTCTCTTAGGGAGAGAGAGATATTTGCATATAGCAATACTATGATCAGGAGAATTACACCGATAACAAGAACTCGTAAATCTACAATGGGATTTATAATGACCAACCATACTGTATTTAAAGCACCTATCATTTTTAACACAAAATTGAGTTAGCAGTGACCAAGCTCGTCTGTAGGAGACTTCCTTCCACACGTCAACACAATGATCTATTAGTGAGCTCGGTCTAGATGGAGGTGGAGATGGAGGTGGAGGTGGGGCAATCCATTTAAATGGAAGTGTCGGTCTAGGTGAAGCCAACAATGAGAAATGAGAACCAAACATACTCGGCTCTTCACCTCGCTCCACACCCAAATTAGAAATAGATGTAACCCAAGTGGAGGGAAAGAGGGTGTGAAATCTCTCACAAATCGCCGCATTAAATGCAGTCAGGCATGTGTCAAATGCATGTTCTCATGGTAGGCGGCGGGAGGAAGTAAAGATGAGAGGGGAAGAGATTGAGGCATTAAATACCTCAAGTTTCGGATCACCATTCACGCCCTTAAAGATCATGTTCATGTCTCTAGTAAGATTTCCAACAATATTATATGGAGTTGACAAACTATTCTTTTGGAGATGCTTTAAACGAGGATCAATAAATGTGTTAGGGGAAGAATGCAAAAGATCACAAAAATTCTCCTTAATTGCTATGCTAAAAGACATAATTAAAAGGATTCGCCATAAAGGAATGTTGCAGAACTAAATCGCCTATGGAAGTTTGACAGTCAACCTGCCATACACAATGTTTATTGCCTTAGAAACTACACTCCATGAATGATCAGCAATAATCTATCAACTGAGATAAGAACTTCTGGTTAGTCGGGGAAGATGTCGCCATTGCTCGTAAAGATTGGCTTTCACCTGACCACTTAGTAACCTGATTATCGCCAAGCTCGATTTGAAAGAGACCACAGATTCCAAGAATAGAATCCACATCATCAGAGCATTGGTCCAATGGTTTGCCACCTTCGACTAACTCACTATTCTCCACTGACGACACCGAATAAATGTTTGGGATAGCATAGAAGAGGTATCTGTGCTAAAAGACTTACCACAGAAATCTGCCTCCAACAACTCATAACAGTTTCCACTTAATAATATGTGATCCACAGAAGAGGGGAGGACTGTGTCTAAAATTCTACAAGGGAGGTCTAGTTATTCAAGAGAAGGTGAGACAACCAACGAATCCTAAGCGATATTAGGTTGCTCCGTAGTGAAATTGAATTCGAGAGTTCTAGGGATAGGAGAAGGAATTGGTACTGAAGAGGTTTCACTTTTCAATTCCAAAGAATGATTGTCGTAACCTCGATATTCCACTATTTTTTCCAATATGGTACAAGATGAGGTGGAAGATCGCAACTCAAATTTAGTATATAAGATTTCTTCCTCCATAGACGCAGAAGGAGGTGATTTGGAAGAAGAGTTAGACTCCCACGGAAAAAAATCAAAGAAAATTCAAGAAAAACACATAGGAGGCTGAATAAGTTCCATTAGCCTCCTATTTCTCTCCCTAACGTGGAGGCGTTCCAATCAGAAAGAAATTCGATTGCTCCTCTCAAAGTCAAAAGCTTACATACTATGGCCGCTACTTTCCGAGTTTTCCAACTCCCAGGAAGGAAGTTTTTTTTTTTGAAAACGTCCCAGGAAGAAAATAAGAAGGACAGAATTAGCGGCACTCAATAAACAACAATTGTCCCGTGAAAGAGCAGGATAGAAAAAGTTCCACCAAGGACGAGGAGTGCATTGGTGCACCGTTCCAAACTTTCACGTTTTTAATTCAACAAAACAAATCCAGCCATCTCTAGTCAAACGCACGTTGATCAGAGACTACTCGAATGTAAATTACGTAGTGCTTGTGCTTTCCACGCTTCCCACTCGATCTGCGACCGCCGGCCCATCTTTATCACATGAGCAAACCACGTAAGCCGCGAGTGCCACCTGGCAGATTGTCGGCGGGTCCAGGAGGAGCGATCTTGTCCACGCGTTCTGCCACGGTTGGGCTTGGGCCTTTGGCATAATTCCCTCTTTGTTCGTGTCGCAGGAAAAAAGGATGCAAAAAGAAGGGAAGAAAGAAAGACCGTTGCGTTTCCACCACCGCCACCACCATCTCTTTCTCTTCTCTTCGCAGTCTCGCCTCTTTCGTCTCCAACCTTCCGCCAGTCCCGCCAAAACGAGCCGCCTTTCTCCCCGCGGCCATCGCATTCCCACCGATGGATTCCATAAGCAACTCCTTCGTGGTGGTGAGAGATTCGCCATTCCTCGAGGTTGAACTAGCGCTACTCGAATTCGAGTGGCCTTGTTTGTTTTTTTAAAGGGTAAACCCTAGTTATTGGTATATCTGTTGCTCCGGAGCTTTTGTTTTTATTGAGTCGAGTTTGATTTTCGGGTAGAATATTGAGTGTTTGTTCTTCACACAGTCGATTCGTTGGGTTTTGAAGTTTTTTTTTCGCTGTAATGCGTTGCCGAATGCTTGTGAATTTCGAGATTCTGGTGTTGCCGATTGGGATTTGAGGAGCGACTTTGGTGCTCATTCTATGTTCGACGGCGTGTTTCCTGTGAATTGTGTGGCCCAATTGAGGTGGGGCTGCTCGGTTGAATGATTCAGATGCTGGCTCATCTACAGTCTACGGGATTGGGTCTTGCGCCTGCTGTTCGCCATGTTCCGCGCATCGCCTGCCCATGCAGGTCTGGAAGTGATTGTGGGAGGAGGAGTTCCCTATTGAGTTGTAGGATAAAGAATGCGCCTTTGGGGTTGTTCTCCCGTGGGAAAGGTAGAAGGGGGTTGATATGTCCGGCATGCATGCTTGCATCTCGGGGTGGGAATCCAAATTACAGCTTGATGTTTGGCAATACTGCCAAAGGGAGTGTCGAGGCACAGAAACTTTATGTTGTTAAACGGCTGTCAAATTGTGTCGATTGCGAGGATTATGCCCTGGAGCAGGCTCAGATGGCATCTCATTTCACTAACTTTCAGGAAGATCCCATGGTGGATAAGCTCAGGACTCAGCTTGGAGATATTCATCCCATCCCTGCTCCCCCCATAAACAGAAATGTTGCTGGCCTCTTCATCTTCTTTTTCTTCTTTGGGGTTGTCTTTGATAAGCTATGGACTTCACGAAAGAGAAACCAGGCAGATGCAGAAGGCAGGGATGGTATGTGGCCTCAAGTACCAACAAGTTTTTCACTATTTCTCGAAAAAGATCTGCAGCGGAAAGAGTCGGTTGAATGGGTCAATATGGTTGTAGCGAAACTGTGGAAGGTTTATAGAGAAGGCCTTGAGAATTGGCTTATCGGACTGCTGCAACCTGTAATAGATGATTTAAAGAAGCCTGATTATGTTCAAAGAGTTGAAATAAAGCAGTTCTCATTAGGAGACGAGCCACTATCAGTCAGAAATGTTGAAAGGAAAACTTCTCGTCGGGCTAATGATTTGCAGTAAGTTTATTGTTTATGTAGACGTAGTAGATGTTCCAGTACTTCCCTATATATATATGTTCAATTCTGGTAATTTTCAAACATTTACCAAGCAATATTAATTTGTCGTGTACGGTTCGTTTTTAAAATTTTATGTATGTATTTTTGTATCAACTTTCTTGATAGGAGGCTTGAGTTTGTATCAAGTTTCTTGATAGGAGGCTTGAGTATTACTGTTTTTTATTTCAAAGTTTCCTAAAACGCACAGGTTTTATCTGACATATGTGACTTCTCCATACATGTACCACTGATACCAGTGATCTAATTATCTAAGTTGAGTAGACATGCTATATATGAAAATTGATTCTTTTTGAAAGCTTACTTATCAATCATTTGTCACCTACACTTTGTAGATTACACAGTTAAAACATCAATTGTATGTGATTTATGTTATCCTAAAAAATTTAGGAGTTTTAATTGCAATTCCCCTAATGCCTCCAAATATTATTCAACAGCTGATTTGTTCATAATTGTCTTCCTAACAAGAAATGAATATTGAATCTTATTAGAGTTTCATAAATAGTTTAAGTAAAATAGCAATTTTTTGTAGTTTTATAAAATCCTTAAATTGGGAGTATTTTAATAGCTTTATAAAATCCTTAAACTGGTAGTTAAAAACTTATATTTACACAATCCTTGGATACAACATAGCCCAAAATTTTCCTTGTTATTTTATTTATCATGATTATCTTTCCATGATTTTCAAAATCCACCTAAAAAAAACCCAATTAAGTAGCATCTTTTTACATTGAAATGTGTATGGTCTGTATTTTTCAAATAGACAAATAAATTCATTGCAGGAACCGAAGTTTCAAACTGAAATGAAAGTCAAAAGAATAGAGAGAAAAGTGTTTGATCCATTGTAAGCATGCCAGTACAGATGCAAGTCTTTTACTATATGTTTTCCTGAAGCTACCTTTTTGATATTCTTAGGTATCAAATCGGTCTTCGTTACACAGGTGATGCACGCATGCTTCTGTCTTTGAAGCTAAAGTTTGGGATCATTCCTGTTGTGGTACCTGTTGGGATAAGGGACTTCGACATTGATGGGGAGTTATGGGTCAAACTACGACTTATACCATCAGAGCCCTGGGTAGGAGCTGTGTCATGGGCCTTTGTTTCACTTCCAAAGATTAAATTTGAACTGTCACCATTTCGGTCATTCAATCTCATGGGTATGTCACTAAATAATCACTTGCGACATTTCACAGTATCTTTTTTGAGAAAAAGGAACATTTCACAGTATTGATCTTGATTCTTTTTTATTTTTAAATGTTCACATCAAAGCTGAGTCACAGTGGATATCTTTAGAAATTCTGTGTAATTGTGTACTTAATTTATTGTAATGGGTGAAGAACTGTAATGCTGACATTTTCTTTGTAGGAAGTACAGATATAAGATGGATTTAGAGGTGGCAGGGCAGATGGGAACGAAGATTCTCGAGGGTGTAGAGAATTAGGTATTGCTGGGAGCCTAGGAGAGTCTTGGTTGGCTTTGGAGCGAGGTGTCTTGGGTGGTGAATAGCCTTGTATCTTCTGATTTGCTTCCCATAGAAGTGCTAAATTATTACTATCATCAAATAAACATAATTTACATAGATTAAGAAATCTTCCAGATTATGTAGATGCAGTAAACTCCTTAATATGGTAAGCCTTGGAAAAAAATAGGTTATTGCTAGACAATGAAGTGCATGCACACATAACTTGTATTTTTATCAGAAAGACATGAGATGAGAAATGTTTCAATCATGGTTGTAGAGGAAACTGAAAGACAGGACGTGATCAAGCACAGCTCAGCAAGGCACATTTGAAATGTAGAACACTAGCAAGGGCACGTCGTTAAGGTCTTCCATTATGTTAAAGTTGTAAAGATACATACACACATCCTTTTATGTTTCCTTTCAATCCTAGACATTGTTGCGGTGAAGTGTGCAAGACTTGGATATGGACAGGGCATTTAATAAAAAGGGTCTGCGGTTCCCACATCAGTATTTGTCATGCGCATGATGTACAATATGCAATCTGGGACATGTTCTCTTTCCACTATTCACATATCCTTACGTGAATATGCTGGAATGTTCTTTTGAGAAGTGGTAACAACCAAGTTGGCAGTGGGTTCAGGAGGCCCTACTCTTCAGCGATCACTGCCAGTTGCACAACTTACAAACTTGCACAAGCTCCCTACAATCTTCTACTATACAAGCATTAAAATTTTCTATCATGTGATTTATATAGGTGTTGGGCCTTCATAATTTATAATGGCTGATCTTAGGACAAAAATAAATAGTTAAAGCAGAGTCGAATGTCCAGAATATCTCTGATATAAGGCAAGCATAGTTGTCTCTTGAATTTATGTCTTTAAATATTTGTATATATAATTTAAATTCTTTCATCCTTAGAACTGATTTTGAATTTGACATTTTTTAATTAGTACATGTAGACTTGTACTAATCTTTACTGAGAGAATCTTTCTGCTTTATGCATGCTTTGGGGTGATCTCCACCAGCGATTCCCGTGCTTTCAATGTAAGACATCTCATTTCATCCTCCTCGATTTTTTTCTTGAGCACTAGTTAATCTATATGGTGTTAATTTGCATGGATTGATATGGGAGTGAACGTGCTAGATATCTTCTCTCATCACCTGTCTTGTAACTTATTGAGGACTAATTAATACTTTATTATTTATTTAAACGAAGCAGATATCTTCTCTCATCACCTTTCTTGTAACTTATTGAGGACTAATTAATACTTTATTATTTATTTAAACGAAGCATATCTGTAACTGCTCAAAAAAATAAAAATAAATAAATAAATGAAGCATATCTATATAGGTAATCAGGCACATGCCATTCTCGTGCACCTTCCATTTATTAGTTGTTCTTTGATATGTAGGATGTTCTTGGCTAACTGCACTTGTTATGTTATGTCAAGCTTGTTTTTGGTGGATTATAATCGCTTGATCTGCTTAATTTACTTGATATTTATTTTTTTGTGAAATTGCAGAGTTATGGAAAATGATTTTGGTGCTTATTCTGTTATATTAGCAATTTGTAATAGCTGGATTATTCTGTCCACATTAGGCTTATAGTTGCGTTACTACAAGCTGTGAAATATTGATGTCCTATAATTTTGCAGTACAGAATGGGCTATGAGAGTACATCAAGTCGTGTTTATCAAAATTTTTTCCTTTTTAGGTTCCTGCTCAAGCTGCTCACCCAAGACTTGCCTCGACTTTTTGTACGGCCAAAGAAAATTGTGCTTGATTTCCAAAAGGGGAAAGCACTTGGTCCTGTTCCCAATGATTTCAACACAGTCACATTACAAGAGGGAGGAAACAAAGATTTTGTTGGGGAATTATCAGTTACTTTAGTAGATGCCAGGAAATTGCCATATATATTCTTCAGTAAGAGTTATTTCCTTAATTCGTGAATCTTTAGCAGCTTTATTTTATCAAGTACCATTCCCTTTTTATTGTTGACTAGTTGGATTTTGTGTGGCGTTTTTATTAATAGGTATGACATGGATGAAAATTGACAAATGCTGATAAGAAAAAAAAAGTATTTGTATCGTCTATGAAGTGATTCAAGCCCTTTAGTGTCATAATTCTAGGACTAACTGAATTATGAATACATGTCTTTATCGTATAATATACTACCCTTTTGGGATAACGTTCATGGAGTTTAGAATATGATCTCTACCATTTTTATTAGTAGCTAGAACATGGTTGAAAAATCGACAAATGCTGATAAGAGAATAAAAAATGCGTACACCTTTTGTGAAGTGATTTGAGCACTTTACAGTCAGAATTTCAGGACCAACTGAAATATGAGTCATATCTTTATCTTATAGTATACAGTATTTAACTACTCTTTCTGGGGTTACACTCACAGTGTTTAGAATATAATCTCTTCTGTTTTTTGGATTATTTTTTTAATATAATCTCTTTCTGTCAGCAAAGACAGATCCATATGTTATTCTAAGTTTGGGTGATCAAGATATTTGCAGCAAAAAGAATAGTCAAACGACAGTCATTGGACCTCCTGGAGAGCCAATCTGGAATCAGGTAAATTTCCTCTAGTGTTTTATATTATATTTTCTGAATTTAAAAAATTTACTGATTTCCTTAAATGG
This sequence comes from Posidonia australis, assembly GCA_024699735.1. Taxonomy (NCBI): domain Eukaryota; kingdom Viridiplantae; phylum Streptophyta; class Magnoliopsida; order Alismatales; family Posidoniaceae; genus Posidonia; species Posidonia australis. Next base: position 6,186 of record JAMKQA010001023.1, on the reverse strand, counting down.
TCCCTTGATTGTGCATCATGATATTTACCCACAAGCAGGATTTTCATTTGCTGGTTGTCAACCCTAAGAAACAGAGACTAACTATTCAAGTGAGAGATTCTGTTGGTTTCATTGATCTCACCATTGGCACTGGGGAGGTATGCAGGCTTTTAATCTTGCAAACTTTAATTACAAATTGTGTAATGCTTCGTTTAATGTAATTTGCTTGTTGTTCTATGCTGCAGTACTGCACTGATTGTAGATGTAATTTTTATTTGAACATAATATAGTCTCTCATTGTTAATTTATGCTTTTGGAGAAGTGGCTATTACAAGCATGTGCATTGTACTGATTTTGCTAGAGCACCAGTTCCCCAGCAAAATAATTTAGCTTCACGTCCCATCAACTCCCTTGACTCTTCTGGAATTGCTGCATGCCTTTTTCCGCTTCTCTAAATTCGTTAGTGATGAAAAGTCTGGAGTGTCTAATTGAATTCTAGGAGTACCTACCTCTTCCTGTTGGAGTTAGGACAGAGTTCGAAATAGGGACCTATGGAATAACAAAGGCTAGCCTATATTGGTAATAAGGTTTTCCCTGTTATTGTATTTTTAGTTGTCTACTTCCTTTTATTACCCTGGTTTATGTTTCAATGTTTTTTTGAAAGTCCCTGAGATGCAAACTTTTCCTCCTTTCATTTACAAGAGCAGTAATAGTTTCCCAGACAATGGCTGCCTGTGGAACTCTACTAGGTGCAGTCCCATGAAAGCCTACAAACAAAATATACTTAGTACAATTTTGTATGTGCTTAAATTTCATGAATCCCAAGTGGAAACGTGGAAGTACTTGCTGTCTTAATTTTATCTCACGAAAATTCTGAAGTGCATGTGTTATTCTACCTGTTACCAAACTAGATATGCAGATGTTCTCTAAGTTTGGTATTTTTCTTTATAATGTATATATTAGTCTTCTCTAGAATGTGTTGCCATGTCAAGACCTATATATGCATTTACAAATCACGAGATCAACTGTATAGAGGGATAATTTTCATTCACAGCATTTGTATGATCAAATAATTACATGCAAGACTATACCAGATAAAAAGACTTGATTATCGAATAATTACTTTCACTTATTTGCCTCTCCTCTTTTTAACTCACTTCCATTGTTTGTCAGGTTGATCTGGGTTCTCTACAAGATACTGTACCAACAGATAGAATTGTTGCTTTGCGCAGTAGATGGGGACTGTTTGGTAGGAGACCTTCAGGTGAAATATTACTTCGCCTCACGTATAAAGCTTATGTAGAGGATGAAGATGATGAAACAACGAAGGAAGATTTCATGGATATTTATGCATCTGATGATGAAATTCTAGATCCTGATGAAGTGAATGGTTCATATGAACAAAGTGAAGATGACTTCTCCATTAAGAGAGAGAGGGAGTCTTTTATGGATGTATTGACGGCTTTGCTTTTAAGTGAGGAATTTCAGGGTATAGTGGCATCTGAAGCAGGAAGCACCAAAGTTTCCAAAGATCCCGTCAATCCAGAGCCCACAATATCGCAAACACGTGATCCTAATATGGAATTTTCTCTTCTTGATTCCGAAAGCGTTTCAGGTGGTTCTGGATGTATTGACGGCTTTACTAAGTCTATTTTTATTAGAAAGGACAACTTATTTTTTATTTCTTTGCAGATTCAACATTATTATGGCTTGCTGCAATAACTAGTATAGCTGTGTTAGTTTCCATCAATATTGGTGGCACAAGCATTTTTAATCCTTGATTAGACGCAAAATTGCCAAACAAGACAAAGCATGAAAGTTTCTTGGACCAGGTAATTCTTACTAACCTTCATATTTAAGGAAAAAAAAAATGATTATATGTCATTTTTCATGTATTTTTTTCCCAATTTATTAGTGGTCCTCATGTCTTCCCTTATGATCAATGATCAATCATGCCATTTTGGGATTAAGAAAGACAGTCGTTTCTTCACATTCTCATTCAAAATGTAAGAACTTAAAACATTTTAAAATTAATAATCCCTGTAGATTCTGACATTTGTAATTGTCCATCGTGGCTATGCACAATGGTCCAGGCGCATCTGATTTTTTTTCTTATTTTTTAATATTCTGCATTATCTAGTCATTTATTTTGCTGAAATTTTTTACCTCTTATATATTGTGCAACACTACTGAAGTTAATTTCTGCTGAAAGTTTTTTGGATAGAACTTTAAAAGTATGTTATCAATGGATGATGTTTTAAAAGTTGAAACTGGACGTTTTTGTGCTTTTGCTACCAGTGGAATTTCAATTATTTTCCTCACGTTGTTGAGAAGCTCGTTTCACTGTCCTCAAGCACTTCTTAGCCTATCAAGATTTTTTCCCAATGTCCTTTCCGTTCCAATACCATGCAAATATTGTTTTAATTAGCTATTATCTCCATGCCTTGCCGATAAGTAGGTCGCAACTTGTACCTCCCAGTTGCGGTTGTAAATTGTTTAGTTTAGCTTTCAATTTTTTTTATCCCATCTTATATAAACACATCTTCTCTGTTTGCTGGGCTGCATTTGCAATATTGTATCTAAAATGGAACTCCAGCACTGTCTTAATTCCATTAATCTCTGTCTGTTGACTGACCATCAATTTTAGATTCTCAATGCTGTGCACTCTTACCTTTTGTCTTTGATTGGAAAAACAATAAGACATGTACAAGAGGACACCAGATTACTTCTCATTTGACGCTTTACATTAAGTAGATTTTTGTCTCGGTAGTTCTGCTTATTAGAATATCCAGTACACTGATTTGTTCTTTTCCTGTGGCAGTGACGATGTTTCGTATCCAGAGTGCTGAGGACACCAGATTTCCAAGATAGAAACTGCATCAAAATCCCAAAATGAAATTGTATTATATGTTAAAAAATAAAAGAAAGTAGCTTCTAGTTGACAGTCCCATGATGCTATAATTTTTTTGTAAATATACGCTGAGGAAGGTTCTCATTGCGGCATTTTTGTTAATTTTCCCATTTTAGTACAGCATTGATATTCATCTGTCAAAGATACCAACTTGCCGTTCATCTCCTTTTGTAGTAAGTAGTAACTAGTAACTCACCTTGAACGTCATAAATTGTTTTTTGACATCAGTAAGTTATAATAATTTAATCCCATTGGTGAAAAAATTCAACCAAGGGAATCATATGTCCAAAATGGTACAAAACTGTAAACAGAATGGTAATGTAAGCATAGTAATATTTATATCTTAATAAGTACATGTTAAAAACCAGATATTCCAATACTTCAAGGTATAGTAGGATGTTCATTGTTCCATATCATTGTCAGAGAAAGTGTCATGTATGTCTGCGACCGAGGGTTGAGGGTGAGAGGTCTCCAAAGATCTCCTAGGGATAATAGGATCGGAGGCTTGGTTCGCAGTTTATGTAGTAAACATAGAAGATATTGAGTTCAGCAATGTATCCTTCTCAAACCCTGAAACGAGATATTCTATCTACAGATTCATTAGGCCAATGATATCCGATATAGTAAAAAAGTAGGATTTACAAGAGTCCGTGAATTTTTTGTAATTTCTCTCTTTCCAAGTCAACCAGAGGATGATTTGAAGTAATACAATCTAACCACAATTATTTAAGGGAAATCTATGAGAAGGCTTATATGAGAGTAAATCTGCAATACAGTAATAACTAGGATATATATTCGAAGTTAAGAAAAAACGCCAGATCTATCGTATATAGGTACAGTTAAGAAATAAGTGAATATTAGATTCAATGTGGGAGTCACAAAATATACAGTTTTGAGATCTAGTCCATCCTCTTCTGGCTAAATTTTCTTTAGTCAAATTCTTATTATGCAGTACCAGCCAAGAGAACAATTTGACTTTTAACGGAACCCAACTGTACCAGATGTGCTCGAAGAAGGGGAATCTAAGTCCACCATCATTTAAGATATTATAGCATGACTTAACAGAGAAATTGGAATTGGCAGTGGACATCCAGGAAAGGAAGTCCCCCTCTGCCCTCAAAGAGATGGAGTGAATAAGAGATGCCAGAGAATCAAACTAGAGTTGGAGAGTATTGCAATCTTCTAACTGAATTTTCGAGTGGTCAATCAACTTGTTGAAATCCATCCTGAATAATTTCAAAATTGTTTTGATAGATGCTTTTTTATCCTTACTTACAGAGAAAAGCTCGGGAAAAAGGTATTTGAGTTTAGTCCCATTCCACCATTTATTTTCCCAAAATAGCGTATCATTCCCATTCCGTAAATAAAAGGTAGAAAAACAATTAAGAATATCAAAACTGCTTTTCAGGCTATAGCAAAGAGGAGAGCAGTTGTTTGCAGAGGTGTTTAACAAAGCACCAGGCCATACCTTATTAAGGTACCTAGCCTTTACTAATTCTTTCCACTTCATTTGACAATTTGCTGAGAGTAATTGCCAAAGTAACTTAATTTTGGGTGCTAAGTTAAAATTTCTGAGGTTAATAATCCCCCATCCTTTGTGTTGTTTAGGTCTGCAAAGAGTTGCCCACTTGACTAGATGCAATCCTTTATGGTTTGCAGGGTCTGAGTTCCACAAAAAGTTGCTTCTAATCCTATCTATATCTTTCTCCACTTGTCTAGGCATATGCAGCACTGACAAGTAGTAAGTGGGAATGGCTGATAAGACTGAGTTAATCAACATCAACCTTCCTCCAAGGGAAAGGTGTTTTGCTTTCCATTGAGACAATTTAAGAGCTATTTTCTCAAGAACTGGGATCCAATCTTTGTGGGTAGCTTTTCTATAGTGTAGAGGCACACCTAGATACATTAGAAGTAACTCAAAAGTCTTACAGGCTAAGATTTTATATGCACTGTCAATGGAATCCTGGACTACCCCTATCCCAGTTAGGGAAGACTTATGGAAGTTGATTTTTAGGCCAGAACATGATTGGAAGCAACAAAGGATGGGCTTGATATTAATCATATTCTCGGTGCCTTTAGCTAAAAATAGTATGGTATTATCAGCATATTGGATGTTCAATACAGTAGGTCCCCCATGTGGAAAGTTAATGCCAGCTATTAGGTTGCGAGTCAGAGCTAATTTCAACATGCGGTTCAGTACATGTGTGGCTATAGTGAAGAGCAAGGGAGAAAGAGAGTCCCCCTGTCTAAGCCTATTTGCTGCCCCAAAAAATCCATGGGGAGAACCATTAACTAATATGGAAAATTTAGCAGAATGGATGCACATCCTGATCCAGGAAATCCATTTATCCCCAAAGCCTAATCCCTGAAGGGAATCCAATAAGAATTCCCAATTGATATTGTTAAAGGCCTTCTCAAAATCTAATTTGAGAATATATCCAGACTTATTGGAAGATCTCATGAAGTGAAGGGTCTCCTGGGCCACTAGGAAACAATCCCCAATTGAGCGACAGCTAGGAAGGCACATTGAGAATTGTCGATTACCTGGTTGAGTAGAGGGGAAAGCCTTGTAGCTAGGGTTTTTGTAATGACCTTATAAATGCTGTTTACCAAACTGATAGGTCTGAAATCTATAATTAGACTAACTCCATTCTGTTTGGGAACCAAGACAATAAATGTTTGGTTGAAGGGAGTAAGGGTGTCAGGTGCATTAGATATGTAAAAGTGGTGAAAGATATTCATAATGTCAGGTTTCAATAGATTCCAAAAATGATGGAAGAATAACATTGGAAACCCATCAGTCCTTGGACTTTTATCCCCAGGTAATTTGAAATTTTTTGTCTTTATCTCTACTTTCGTGAATGAGACTTCAAGGGATTCAGGATTAGGGATCTTGAGGGGGACCAAGCGATCCCAATTGAAAGATACTCTGAGGCAAGGACGACTATTAAATTGGTTATAGAAATGATTCTCAATCACTTCACATATTGCCGTAGGAGAAGTAATCTGGTTGGAGTTGAAGGCGAGCGAGTGGATGTTGTTGGTCTGTCTATGGCAATTGATCATACTATAAAAGAAGACAGTGTTCGAGTCACCCTCCTTCAACCATTGTATTCTGGATTTCTGCCTCCAAAAGGCCTCCTACTCTTTTAATAGATCATGATACTCTGATCTCAATGCTTGCTTTTCTACCCAGACCCCATCATTGATTGCAGAATGCTCAGTTAAACTGTCAATGAACTGTATTTGTGTTTCAATGTAACTTAATCTCTGGCTTCTTGCCGCTCTAATCGGGC